>CM042201.1:19777942-19811371 GCA_023539305.1 Ilex asprella | reverse complement strand
TGTTGTTTTGTCATCAATTAGATATTTACAAAGGGTTGTTACATCTGATGTCATAGAGATATTTGAAAGCCATGACATGAGTTTTCCACATACATCAAAATGTTTGTGTATCATATCCAGATATTTGCTCAACCTAGATGGATAAGTGATGTTGTAAATTACATCACTTAACCTGTTTGATTGAGCCTGATGGATAAATTGAGTGTAGTCTGGATATGATACACAAAATCACTAGAGACTTTTAGAAAATAAAATTCATTCCAACTTTTTTTGTTAACGAACAATCTTCATAACCCATATTTTTTAATACATGTAATTGCCCACGAATTATTTGCATCAAATAAACTAAGTTATTTGATAAGAGTCAAACTTAAAAGTTGCATTTGAGATGATTTATAAAATTTAAAAAGTATTTCTCAAAAGTGTTTTTATAAAAACAAATACTTTCATTAAATAAACATCGTTTTGATGTTCAAACAAAAAAAAAATTAAAATATAAAGTACTTTATCAACAAGTGTATAGTGGTGGTGGATTGGCAGCGGTAGTGGGGACGGCGATGGTGGTGTTGGTGGTGGTGGGGTGTCTGTGACGGCGGCGATGGCGATGACGATGACGATGACGATGGTGAAACGAGTTTACAAATACTTTTTAAATCGTTTCACGCTCTATTTTTTTTTCAAATGTGGGCTGAATGCAATTTGGTGAGTTTGACTAAACAGAGCATGAATTTGTATTCATGTTTAGACTAGAGCCCAGACTCATGTCTACCAGACTCATTTTGTTAACCATCCTGAAAGATCAACCCAAAGTCCAGTGGCAAAGGATCCAGGAGGTCCTAGGAGGATCCAAACATAAAGAGCACTTCTCTAGGAAAACACAAAATGGACAAGTTTTATTTTTTATTTTTTTGGAGGGGAGGAGAGGTGAGGGGAGGGGGACTTGAAAGAGTTGACAAGGTGTTTCGATTCCAGATCTGATATGTCTTTTGGTTTCATTTGTCTCCTCGCCATCACCATCTAAAACAGCCTTCACGGAGAGTTGAGTTTCTGGCATGAAGATCATGACTTCATCAATATTTTCCTCAGCTAGCAATCTCATACTACACGCATCACTCTCTCTCTCCCTCACTCTAATCCTCAGGTTCCTCAAGATCCCTACCCTCCTCCTTCATGGCCTCAACACTTACATCCACCCAGACGATGTCAATCCCACCCGTAATTCTCAACAGGGTGTTAGAGCTGCGATTCGTAGGCCAGGTATGCTTGACTCTGAGCTCAAACCCAGAAAAAAATCTAAAGAAAAATTCGAGTTTGACGAAAGCAAAGCTCAGATCTTTAGACTAAAGCTCAATGACAGTCACGTCCAGTCGCGGCTCTATTGCAATGAGTTTTCTAGAACTTTCTATGTTATAATTGTGGCCGCTTCATGCTTATTGCTACAGAATTTTTTGCCAGTATCTAAAGATTCGGGGGTTCTGGAAAATGGGTCTATAGTTCCGATTTTGTTAGGGTCTGCGGGTGTTTGTAAAATTTCAATATTGATTGCTAGGGTTTCATTTGAAAGGTCTGCGTCCAGGAGATCAGAGAAGCAACTGAGTTTTATATTGGGAGTTTTGGGGTTTTTGTTAGGGCTAACTATTGTTTTTCAAATTGCTCCTAATTGGCTTCTTGATTTTGGGTTTGGATCATTGGATGGGTTGTGTAAGTTTTCAGTTGCTGTTTTAATGGGCTGCATTGCTGGTTTTTTGTATATGCCGGCGGCAAGGAATGCCAGGGCATTTTGGCTTGGAACAGATCAGATTCGTTGTAATTTGTCAATAATTTCATGTGGATGGATAGCAAGAATGCTTCTTTATGCCAACTATTTATTCACTGTGTTCACTTCATTGCTTTGGATTAATCCATTTGCTGATATCCTTGTTAACAAGAATATTGATGGTAGGAAAGGATCACAATTCAATGGTACTGTTATAGATGCTGGGAAGTTGGTTGGAAACATGGGCTTGTCGAGATCTGATCTTGATAAGCTTAGGCTCTGGTGTTTGTTGGTTTCGGGTATTTTGCAAATTGTGACTTTGCGTCCGAATGTACAAATGTTCTTGAATGAAGCAATGTTGTGTTGGTATCAGAGATTGCATGCCAGCAAGTATCCGGACTTGGATTACAGTAGGGCAAAGGTTTTTCTGCACAATCACTACCTTTGTCTTGTAGTTTTGCAGTTTTTTGCACCGCCTGCACTGATACTTCTCTTTCTTGGCTTGTCTCAAATTGCTGATAACTTTGGTTTGGTTAAAGAAGTAGCTTTGTTTGTGGCTTGGTGGGTTGTCCTTGTTTGGGCCATGTTTACTTCAACAATCCTCGCTCTCTATCGACGTGGCATTCTCTATCTTTCATGATGACTTTGCTTCCAAGTTCTCAAAATACGGCTATACAGTTCGACTTCTGTATGATTTGGAGTGTTGTACTTGTATAGGTACTCTCTCCTTGTTTTTGATTGATGAGTATAAATTTGCTGGCCATTTTAACTTTTTGGCCTTCTTACCATTTTTCCAAGTTTTGTTATTGATGTTATCTATGCTTTTAATATGGAATCAAACTGTACCTTACCAAAGGCAATACTATAAATGTTTGAAGAGATATATATTTCTAATTTAGATTAGTATACCTGAAAACTGAATTGATGGGCATAAACATTCTGCATTCACCTTCCTTTTTTACAGTCATAATTGAGGGTTAAGTTTTTTTGCTGGTGTTGTATATCCTCGTCTAATAGAAACGTAGTACGAGGATATTCGTTGCAATTATAAGTTTTTAACCATGTCAACAGTCGAAGCTAAAATACTTAGCTTTGGCAGAATGACATTAAGGTGAGAAGATCGTGACGAGAATTTTAAAAAATATGGCACTATTCTGTGTAAACTTGTCCCATGGCTACTTGATGATACTTATAACCCGGACTTGTATTCCAAACAAAGTGGGTTGATCTATGGGGTGATTGCATCAATATCTTGGCAATTCTTGAATGTGTGTACATTTAAATCTGATATTGTCTTGTATTGCTTTGAGTGTCGTACGTAAAATCCCATAGTGCTGTGAGTTCAAAACTAGCGAAGGTCAATGCTTTAAAAATGCATTATGATGATGCTCTTTAGGATCAGAATGTTTTTCGCATTTTGAGAGTGGTTCCATATCCTTTCCTTGATGATGGGATTCTTGGGCATCTTGGAGCAAAATTTAGACTTTGTGTGCTCTTAGTGTTTTGAAAAGTCTCGCAACTGGAAGTTTTTAATTCATTGTCAATGTAAGAAATTGAGGATTGAATTTATTTCTATAATAAAAAATTACTGAATTTTCAGTTGGTTATATTTTGTCCATCTAGGAACTCAAAGTGTCTTCTACAATAGGATATGATTTTTCTTTCGCATGGAGAGATTTAGAAAATATGAGAGCTGAATAATGGGGAGTTCTTAACTAGCTCACTAAAATTTAAGTCACAAGTAGAAATTACAGAGTGATAGCCTTGAGACATCACTGGGGCATCGGTTTGTTGAAGCTGATGTCAACTGCAGAAATTTTCAAAACTTGTCTTCTCTTCTCATATATCATTTCGAGAGTCAGTCCTAGTTCGTCAAGTTTTGGTGTTCAATTGCATTAATTGACTCTGGCTGGAAACTGCTATGACCCATGGCATTGCAACTCAGAGCTCCACGGATCTTTTTGGGTAGAAGTATTATGATATGACCCATGGCATTTCTAAGTTTCAAATGCTTCTGGTGTTTGACAAGCATCAGTAGTTGTTCAGAACATACGTGCATCACTAATTCTTTTTTCTTCATAAAAAAATCACCGTGGAATTACAACATGTTCTGCAAAATTGTTTACTTCTTGAGATTGGAGTTCAACCAACTCTAAAAGAATATTTGGTTTTGTTTTTGCATTAGGCTGATCTATGTGAATATTCCCTTTTCTTTTTCCTGTGATTATTTCAATTTCTGCCTCTTCAACTCGATTCTCTTTAAACTGCTTGCCAATTTGAAAAAAGAACACTACTTGTAGACTGTCATCCCTCTTTGTCCTCGGAATGCACCTTTAAATAGATGATTTAAATGAATTTGAATATGACAACTGTCAAATGGGAAGACTACAAGGATTTCTCTTGGCTTATGTGTGGTGTAATTCAGTTCGACCAAAGGATTAGCAGCTGTTCATATCCTGTGGGGACATTGGAGAAACCCGGGAATCTCTATATCCGTCATTTCCTATATTTCTGCAGCATAGAGTAATTTGCTGAAAGCTGGCTACTGCTCGGAAATGTTACAGGTGATGGGTTTTGTTTACTTTTATGGATTTTTCTGAATAAATAAATTAAGGAAAACAGATGAATGCACGGGCACACACACACACACTGATTTGACTGAAATAAAGCATGGTGTTTCAGTTTTAAGAGCCCTTTTCTTTTTTATCTCAGCATTTATCTTTTCTTAGCCAAAGAATACTGAGTGAGATTGCCAATCTACTATGGCTATTGGGTCATTGTTTCTTATAAAAGCTCCTATCTTATGTTGTCGTCTTCTACTTTTAATACAGAGGATCATTTTTTTTTTATTTATCATTTTCTTTGTGTAATCTGTTGACTATTTTCCAACCATAACAAATTATACACCTTTCATAAATGCTAGAAACTCTGTATATAATTTGCATAAATTGCACTGAAAACATGTGGTAATGTGCAAAAGGAGAAAATATTGCTGAAAAACCTACAAGGTAGTCGGTTTTTGATGTTTTCATTACTAGAGTTTTTTTTTATTTTGGATAGGATAAGGCAAAAATATTGAAACATCTTGTGCTTGCTTCAAAGCTAACATGGATGGTTGAAATTTTTTCTAGAGGAATGGATGGGATAGATATGGACCCCGTTTAGGGGGGGGGGGGGGTTGGACCAGGATGGCTGTTTGGGTGAGAATGATTCCCCGCCACTTCTATAGCATTGATAGATTTTGTACATCCTGCCTGCCCTTTGTTGTATGTTAGACTGTTTTGTACCATCTAGAAAATGTCCCATGCCAAGAGGGAGAAATAAAAAGGAAAATAATTAGGTCAGTATTTGGATAACTAAAAAATAATAGATGTTTTTATAACTTTTTATGGGTCATTTTATAATAAAAAAAATTATAATTTTTTTGGGTGATTTACTATTTTTATAGATATTTTTATAACTGTTATGGTATTTGCGATCGATCGATCGTAAGTATCACAAATCCCTCTGTTAAAATCCCTGTCCAATGAGATGGAATTTGTCAAAGTGTACCGTCTCTGTAACAATGAGGGAGGCGAACAAAAGCAGGCACATTCCATTTAATTATGCGGTTGGCAACTCTTTCACAGCTATCAGTGAACAAGAACATTTGTTTGCCGAGAGGATAAATAAAAGACCGAAAAGGGTAGCTGGCATACAAAATTGATGATGATCTCGTGGTTAATCAATTTTTACTAGAATATTATCAATGGTACGTACCATTATAAAATAACGTTGTGTTTAATTACTCCTCAGATTAATTCGAACAGTGGACGAATCTTTGTATTATGCTAAAGTTATGGCATCTTTTGTTCACGCAAAAACAATGACTAGAAATGAGTTTGAACAATAAGAGAAAGTGACACCGAACGACTTTAACATTACGAATTGAAATTGGTATCTTATAACATTTTTCAAGTCGTACTAGTAATGAAGAAGGGCTTCAAACAGGTGGATCTAATGCAACTTCTTGTCAATAGGTATTCAATCAAATCACAACGGGATGACTCATGAACCAATAGGACTTTGAATTTAGTGCACATGCTATGTAAATATTTACATATGCATGTTGTAACTATAGATTCACACAATTTGTTGTTTGAATTTAGTGATAAAAGTCTAAGATTCAGAGGGCCTTATTTGCATGCGATGTGTCCTGGCCTGGTCATTAGCAGAAGATGTAGGTGGACTAGGAGTATCAAACTCTAAACACAATAAATAAATACAAGGGTTAGTTTGTGAAAACAATAGTAGACTTGAAGGGGGTTCAAAACGACATACTGGTCTTTGAATGGGTGCCCACAAATTAATGACTTCTTCTTATGCCCACTTATCAACTGACACGTATAAAAGAATTAGGGAAAGGGAAACTTCTCGAAAAGACATAAGAAACGTAAAAGCTTCTCGTTCTTTCCTTTCCCTTCCTTTACTTCCACAATCCTATTCTCCTTTTCCTTTTTCTTTCTCTATCACCAATTCCTCTCCCTCTCTCTCTTATCTGTTCTTTTTCTCCATCCTTTTATGTCCCACACGAACCTTCTAGAATTACCCAAAACCGCACAGACTCCGGCCAACCTGTGTCTCTCTCCGCAGATCTACTTCAACCGTTTCGTCTCCCTCTTTCTAGGTACGAGTTTTCGTTCCAATGTTTTGTTTGCTTTGTTTTGTAAATTTTTTACATCAAGGCCATTGTTTTGTTTTCTAAACGTAAAGTTGTGATTTTTGGTTTAGATTAGGTGAGATGTGATGGCTCCGCCACCGGAGGAGCGAAACGGCGGAGAATTAATGGCTGGAGATACGCCTAGATCTCTTCCGACGCCGTTTTTGACCAAAACATACCAGCTCGTCGATGACCATACCATCGACGATGTCATCTCGTGGAACGAAGATGGATCTACCTTCATCGTCTGGAGTCCAACCGAATTCGCCAAAGATTTGCTTCCAAAGTATTTCAAACACAACAATTTCTCTAGCTTCGTTCGTCAACTCAACACATATGTAAGCCTAATCGTCTAGATACTTACAATTCATCGAATTTACATGATCTGATTAAGAGTTATAATTTAAAAAAAATGATTTGTTTGGAATTTATAGGGATTTAGAAAGGTTGTACCTGATCGATGGGAATTTTCAAACGAATGCTTTCGTAAAGGCGAAAAACGGCTTTTGTGCGAGATACAGCGTCGGAAAATTGCGACGGCAGTAACGTCGGTAGTGGCAGTCGCTTCGGCGGTACCAGTTACGCACACGCGGACGGCGTCTCCGGCGGATTCTGGCGAAGAACAAGTCATGTCATCGAATTCTTCGCCGGCAACTGTCCGGGAAACAGTATGTGGAAGCACAGCCGAGCTGGTCGGAGAAAACGAGAGATTGCGAAAAGAGAACCAGCAGCTAAACAAAGAGTTGAGCCAAATGAAGAACTTATGCGGCAATATCTACTCTATGATGTCGAGTTACTCAAACCCTAATAACGAACAACCGGAGAGCAGTTCTGAGGCGGTGAAACCGCTTGATCTTCTGCCGGCGAAGAGATTTCCCTCCGAATCAGAGGTCATCGCCGGCGAGAATATTCCGACCGAACCGGACGAAACGAGTGCGAGATTGTTCGGTGTGGCCATTGGTTCGAAACGAGTTAGGCAAAGTGAAGGTGTGATGGCGGAGCAGGACCAGGAATTACGGCTGCGACAACCTGGAATTGGTGACGTGAAATCTGAACCGTCTGATCATTCACAACGGTGAAGGGAATGGATTAGGCAGGAGGGGTGTAATTGACAGTTGGTTGACGGAGTTAGGTTAGACTGATGAACCAATCAGATTGTAGAGGGTCCTCACCATCAGAGGCACGTGCCGAATGGGTCACGTGCCTTGGGGGGGCAAAACCTTTGTGGGGACCATTTTCAAGAAGCTTCTTGGACTTTTTGCTTTTCTAGGTTGTAAAAGGATTATCTTTTTTTTTTTTACTTTTTTTTTATTCCGGAATCTGCATCTATATGCTCCACTTTTACTATTGTCATGTGAAGATCTAATTATTAATGAATATTTTTTTTGTTAAAGGTTTTGGTGGAATTGGAATTCTGATTTCCACTTCTTATTAGACTAACCTTTGTCATTAGGATTGGTAGTGCTTGAGTTGAATAATTCTTAACCTCGTTTAAACGAATCTGATACATTTATTCGTTTATTTACCTAAACTTGCGTAAAATAATTCTGAATTCGTTAATTTTGTCTCATTTGTGGATCGAATTTACAAATACACAGGCTATTTTGTTTGTAACTCTTTTGAAACTGATACAAAACCCAATAATTTTCTTGCATTTTCTTGACGATTTCGCTGCATTTTTTTTGCCAAGATGAAGAAACCCATCTGGGTTTTGTCTTTCTTTGTCTGTTCTCAGTTATTCTCTGTGTTCACTCTTAGTTAAGTGCCCCAGATTCCTCAATAATGCAAGAACTGAAGACAAAAAAATAAAAAAACAAAAAAAAATTAACCATTAATTGAACTGCATTGCTGGAGCTTCGCCCGAGTAGATGAACCCATTGACTGAACTGGTATACAACGGAGAAGACGAAGATAAATCCAAAACCCAAAATCCTGAACCCCTTTGTCAGAGAAGAACCCTTTCGCCGGAAAAGACCAAAATTTGAAAAAAATAAACTCGGATCTAAAAAAAAAACCTTTGATCTGAAGATCTCAGTTATCGGAGAGCCCTTAATCGACAGAGAAGACGATCTTCAATCGTCAGAGAAAATCATTTTGCCGAAGAAGACGCTGTGTGCGTCTGATTTCGTTGCCGAAGTGGAGAGAGTCTGAGAGAGAGAAGGTCGAGAAGAGAGATAGGCCAAAAAAAAAAAGTTTTATACTGAGTAGTGTTTTTTGTTGCTAAGAAAACTCGAAATAGAGACCTCATTAATTTGGAAATGTTTTCAGTGTTTTCATTTTACTTCAAAAAACTCCGAGAACAACAAAATAATGTTTTCTAAAATCACATCTCAATTCCCAAAATTTCCAAAAAATTGGAGAATAAAAAATCTAAACAAATAGGTTTTGGGTGTTTTTAAAATTTTAAAAACAAAAAACAGTTTTCAGAAAACAAACCAAACACGCCCATAGATTGCAAATCTGTTAAGCCTCGGATACACACAAAAACCAAATCTTCATAGCTGCCAATAAATCTCTCTTCTTTTAATAAAAAGAAGAACATTCACAAATCATCAATAAATGCACCCGAAATGACAGAGAAAAAGTGTCAGCCCATCGATGGCATTTCCTTGCAATCAAATCTTCTTCAACACACTCAACACACCTTTGTTAAGGAACCTGGAACGTGATCAAAATGCAGCACTCCAGACCTGGATCCATTATCTTGCAGCAAGTCGAACAGAACCGATCGTGGAAGAACAGTGTTGGGTAGCAGCGGAATGAAACATGACTGCTCTGTTTTATCAAAATTCCTTCCTCAAGGCTACAAGCATAAGATCTGTCACCAAACCAGTCAAGCATTTATTTCGGCATTGCATTGATGCTCCCTTGTGCAGCTTCTTCTGCCCCAAAACATGCTTGAACAGGTTGTTTTGTCAAGTCTTACTCCTTGCAGTTTATCATGATCTGTTAGTGTGGATTGTGAGCGATGAGGAGATTCATCTTGTGTTTCACCCTCTCTGGGTTCAAAAGAAGGACACGGTCCATCATTGCAGGTGCATAAGGGGATGGCAACAGAAGGAAATGGGCTACAAGTGACTGGACATAAAAGATCAGAGGAAACAGAAGCCACGCAATTCTTTTGAATCTCCAGTGTACAAGCTGGTGTTGATCTGTTGGGTTCCCGAGGATGAAGCATGCATGGACTACATAAGCTAAGGGACAGAGATAACTTCATTTCCTTTGCTGGAGAACTTGGCAATTTGACAAAAGATACAATGCCGTGTCGGCAAAGAGGGCATGGAATGCACCCAGGGGGACCCAATAACTGAGAAGGAATGTTGCTACTTGAGCAAAGGTAGAGTGCACATCTTACACAAAGCTCATGCCCGCAACCTGAAAAAAATAAATCAAGGTACAAATATCTTCAATGCACTTAATTATGAACATAATAGCAATACTCTCTCTCTCTCTCTCTCATATGGAAAAAAAAAATACTATGAGTATCTTCCCTGTTAATTGGGAGGAAGTGTTTGACTCAAAAAAAAAAATAAGACAACCAAAGAGCACTATTTTTCCAAACTTCATGTAGCAGAGACCAACAAATTGAAATATATGTCCATCACATGAGAGCTAGAGAAAGTTAAAGCACACAAAACCAAATCATGGTGGATGATGGGACAATAGGTGAATTTGAAATAACATAAATCAACAGAGAAAGAAAGAGCACACCTTCAGCAGCTACGGTACATGGTCTCTCCAGGCAAACAGCACAAGTATCAGCATCATTGGAACAGGTTGCTGAGCACTGCAACCCACATTCTCTGCAGGGAATTGTCACGATATTATTCTTGGTGCTCATTCCATTATTTTATAAATTATATTTCCCACGCGACAAAATTTTCATCATGCTGGTCAAACTACCTTCATATGACACTCGAAAAGCACAATCATGCTTTGAACTTTTTGATATTCAATATGAAGTTAGAACAACTTTATTGTAACCAAGTTGAGGTAATTCTGTTGGAAAGTCTACAAATTAGGAAAACTTAATCAATACTTATCATAAACTTCGACAAGCCTCCACAGTTTACTTTAGATTCCAAGACCTTAGCTCAACACAAAGCTGGAATCTTTAACATGCATAAGCAGGTTTGTCATCTTCACATATCTCAACAAACCAAGGTTCCCTTAGAATATGAACATACGAACAAATACAACTTGGAATGCTGCAACATCTAACCTCTGGAAAGAGAGTGCACAGTGTGCTTTCTAAGTTTTCAATGTTTGGACAGAAAAATGAATATAAAGCAAACTACAATTGCTGTAAAACCAGGGTAGGGGAAAAAAAAATACCTTGCCATATAAAGGGCACTCATGAGAGGCAAAGATAAATAATTAGAAGGAGGGAACACTGGAATTGCAGAGTCAGAATTGGGAGCCAGCCATGGCTCAAGCCAATGACGCCCCCACATTCTGGCAATATCAAGAGGAAGCCACCTGGAAGAGAACATATTTCCATCACACATTTGCACAAGGACAAGCAATAATAGCCATATGAAGCAGTCAAAGGCTGAACACCAGAAAAGCACTTCACTGTATATTACCCATTGCAGTTTAATGTCAACCTACTGGCACCTCTTGCAAGGAGGATCTGCAATATATGAACATCAACATTTCAAGCTAAATAGAACTTGAAAATGTCAGAAGATCAATAAATATAAACTAGTCCTTGCCTGACAGCATTTCAAATTACCACCACAAGCAGCATAGTGCAAGGGAGTGCTTCCAGCTCCTACAAAGTAATACATTCATACCATATGAATTCAGTTAACACACAGCTACTAATAATAAAACAAATTCTCAAGTCCCCAACGCACCTATCAAATCCATCGACGTCCCATAATGAAATGTCACAGTTGACACATTTGTCTGAAGATCAAGGAGGAGCTGTACACAGTCAAAATACCCATTCAATGCAGCCATATGAAGAGCAGTGATACCACCATCAGCTGCCTTATTCACAAACTTGGACAGGGGACTGCAACAGAATAAATTAATCAAACAAATGAAATAATAGTTTTGTTGGATAATTTTGGCACACACAAGTTAAATGACTCTTTAGCATACAAAGATCATTGTTATTGGCATATTTCAGCTTATCAAAAATGCTTCTTTGAGAACCAGTCCAACAAATGTTATCCAAGCTATATTGCTGCCGGCAAAAACTTAGTGCAGGCTAATTGTTTTGTTCCACAAAATTGAGTGATAACTTCGACCATATCAGTCAACTGGGCTCTCTTCTCAAGCTTACAAAGCACTTCTGATAATCATCAAAAGAAACTAATCTAATGACAAACTTAATCCTTTTCAACATAACGCAGAGTTTTTTTTCCCACTACCTCAGCCATTCTTCCAGTCATCCGTACAATGGCTTCAATCTACATCATGTCATACCTTTTCAAGGAGACAACTAATTGTCTTGTTGGACATGTGTGAGATGCCTTAATTCATCCTCCATTGCTAACATATACATTCGATGTGAATTATATTATGGCAAAAAAAAAAAAAAGGACCATGTGGAGTGGGAATAGATCACAAACCTTACATCGTGTCTGCTTTTTATATTGGAATTGTCACCTAGATCACCATTTGTTTGAGCGTCTACAGATTCAAAAGGAGTGCTTGGGACAAAATCAGCCACTACAAGTCTTATACATCGTACATGTCCATTTAGTGCGGCCAAATGGAGAGCTGTCCTTCCACCAAGATAGTCCGCTCTTGTAACCTAAAAGAAATGCAACATGTTTGGGACCAATTTTTTCGATTCTTGAGAAGTGGTATTAAATGCACCTCCATTAGCAGAGATCAAATAAGCTTTATGAACCTCCTCACAATTCAGTAACAAAAAATAAAAGGGACAAAAAAGGAAAAACATTAAATTGTAAACTTACATTGCATCTAAAGAGCAAGAGAGTTTGGACAACTTCCCAATGGCCATACCGACATGCTTGCATCAGCGCAGTCTAGCAATACATTTCCAAAACAACAATTCAACAAGTGGATTCAATAACAGACCCATCAATTCATTAATTCAAGAAAATTCCAGCTCAACTA
The DNA here is from genome assembly GCA_023539305.1 of Ilex asprella. NCBI lineage: Eukaryota > Viridiplantae > Streptophyta > Magnoliopsida > Aquifoliales > Aquifoliaceae > Ilex > Ilex asprella. The sequence goes on along the minus strand of CM042201.1, from coordinate 19,798,820 downwards.
TCTTAGGATTTATTATGCAATTACATCGCCAAAAAATAATAGTTGTTCTCGAAAAAAAAAACATCAAATCAACATCCTAAGCTGTAATGGAAATATGTATCATAAACAAACTGTAGTACCTGCCCGCAATAGTTCCTGGAATTCACATCAGCTCCATTTTCTAGCAACAATGCTACAATCTATAGTCACCGCATAAACCAATCAATAAACACACACAGATACTAAGCAAACACACGGAAAATATATCAAAATATTTATGGGTTATAGAGAATACAGAGAAATTGAAAATGGGTCGACCTCGTTATGGCCTTTAGCTGCTGCAAAGTGCAGAGGAGAGTTGAGGCCACCAAAGGTGGAGTACTTGGCCAGACAAGGATTGCAATCAAGCAACATCTTGGCTTCCACAAAATCACCATCTCTCGCGGCAGATATCAGCCTCTCTCCCGACGCCGAGCACCCAAATGAATTCCCCATTCTCACCTTCCCTCTCTCTCGGAAACTCTGTTTCTCTATCTAAATCTATTTGCGTGTCAAACATACAGAAAACTTCCTGGGCGTAGAGGGGGGGTTTCAGTAAATTAGGTCAACTGTCGTTAAACAAATTGCAAGAAAAGAATAAAATGGAAAGAAGATAACAACAAATGATAGAGTTTTGGATCTTTGGCTTGGCTTTGAATATTGGGTTTGGATACTAAGGCCATTACACTATCTATATAGATACCCAGATATAGAATATAGAATATATACTTACAGAGTGACGTGTATGACTTCTCTCTGAAAAAAATGGATTGAATACTCTTTCTAAGTCTGGAATTTAGCTGGTGGACTGTTGTCAAGAATGTTTAGCTTTGAGAAAGCAACGGAGAGGAAATAGGGGGTCTGTGGTACCCGATGTCAAGACAACTTTACCTTCTCCTCTCTCTCTCTCTCTCTCTCCATTGTACTTTTTGTTTAGGCATTCAACTAATTTATACAGTTACTGTTTTCTTCAACCCAGAAGAAAAGGCAAAAATAGCCCGTAGAATTACGGATGACAATTGTGTTAACGTTATTACGAGTTTGTCTTCAATATTAATTAATTATGTTATATTAATTTAATTTATTTATTTTTATATCGTATTTGTATAATACGTGAATGAAAAATTTAACATTAAAATTTAAGTTTAAGATTATATTATCATTTAATTGAATTTATGTTCATCTTTTTTATAAATTAAAAATTAATTTAATAAATATAATAATAAAAATGAGTAAAAATATATTTTTTGTATAACAATTATATCAATATTTGATAAATAATAACGAATAATTGGAATCTTATATTTATAATAATAGTAAAACATGTTAATCATATCAATTTTCATATTATTCGTGTTTCACACTAACCTTGACCCATTTATTATTTGTATTAATGAGTCGCGTTATTTATATGGTTGTGTTGAGAAATGATCAATCTTAATTAGTTAATTTCTTGTCGATTTCAAGTCGTATTTTTATGTTATGTTAGAAATTGACATCACTAAATGGAGTACTTAGGCTTACGTGGAAAATAAGTCAATTTTAAACTAAAATATAAAAACCCCATATCTTTTTTGGGACAGTTGCTATCAATAGGGTAACGAAGTTTGAACGCACAACCAAAAAATTATAGAGCATAGACGGTGGTCATTAGATCAATCTCTAACCTCTATAAAAAATTTATTTGATCTCCAAATTAATTAGCAAGACACCTGATGTCATATTTATACCAAATTTGTTTGAGATGATGTCATATTTATTAATAGAATCCCAAATATACTAACCATTTTAATATATATACATTCTCTACTTATTCTAAACTAAATGTTTGAAACTTCTATTTAGTGACTATCATATTTTTATTTTCTTTTTTATTACTATACAAGCATATATTTGTATTTAATTATACAAAAAGGGAATTCAAGAGGGGCAAAATTCCCATCTTACCACTTTCAAGAGGGAATTCAAAATTTTATTTTCTTTAATTTTAGATTTTAGATTTCTTATTCGTTATCATTTTTCAAGAAAATCGTACAGTTATTCCTTAAATTTATTAACAAAACAAGAACTTTTTAATTACTTTGATAGACAAGGGATTCCATATTTATTGGAAAATAAAGAAGAAATCTTTTATTTGATCAAAACATTAATGATGATTTTTTTACCAACGGAAAAAGTTATTTACATTGATTAGTCTTGTCATTCATCCAATGAGAGGAAAAAAAAAAGTTTTGTTGGAAGGTTTTTATAGGTATTTTACTTCAATGTTAAAAAAAATAAAAACTCATGTTAAAAGCTAAATATCAATTGATACGAATTAGGTTAGTAGTCAAACAAAAGGAGAAATATAGATTTACTTGTATTTAGCTCGAGTCACATAATTTTTTTTTAATAGAATTGACGAATTTTTGACATTTCATACTGATCTAAGATGTACAACAATATATAATTTGCGGTTACACTTTGTCATCCATGCATCTTTTTCTTAATCCAACCACGAGATGGCAGATAGAAAGTTTTTGACATTTTATTATTCTATGTTATAAATAATTCAGATGAAAATCAATAGTTGAGAATTATTTTTTAATATGATATAGTTTTTTTTTTTTTTTTTTTTGCAATAGCATAGTGTTATCCTCAATTTAATCCTAGAAACGGAACCTTGAGGCCCCACTTAGGTCAGATGAGTGGACTCCTGTTTGTAGCCAACAATTAGGTAGTCCCCACAACCACACGACTGTCCATGCATAAATAAACCTGAAGACCAGAGAGAGAAAGAGACCGAGAGACGCTCCCAGTCCCAGTGGTTAAGAACTCTATGAATCACAAGTTAACACTCCACAGCCACTGGTGAGATGACCAAATCATTTGACATTATAACCTTATTTTGAAGCTCCACTTAGAAGCTACTTGTGTTTCCTATTGGCAACTAGCTAGGTGTTAGGTTGCAACTTGCAAGAGCTTACCTTAAAATGTTACTAAAAGCAACTGTCTAGTAAAGTAGTACTATGTAGTTGAGAGTTTACCTAATACTTGTACCATGTCTGAGATAAACAATTTCAGAATTTATTATCAATGTATAGTCATTTTTGAACATATTTACTAATCTATAGTATTTTTAAACTAATTTATTAAACTATGATATTTTTTAAAAGCGCAGTCAATAATTCTGTTTTTATTAAAAAACAGATTCAACAATCCCGCTTTCAAGGGAAAAAAAATGAGCAATGAAAAAAGCGTGTTTTGTAAACACACTTTTTACTTTTTTTTTTTTTTGTGAATCTCAACAGTGAACGTAGTGTTTCAACCGAAAACCCAAAACCCCCCACAAAACAATCCGACAAAAACTTCAATACAAACCCAAATCAATTGCACATAAACCCCAACAACAATTCATCATCAAAACGAGTAAACCATTTTTCTTCTTTCGCCATTAAAGCCTCCAAAACCCCAAATTCACCATATGGTTAAATTTTGGAGGCTACAGAAGCCCAACTTAACTGGTATGGAACCATTGAGCTCAAAGTAAACAAGATTTAAGATGGTTAAATTTTGAAGCTTTACTATGAATTTTGGGATTAAACACTTCAACGGGTTGTAAGAAAGATCAAGTTTGCTCAGCGATTTTAGATTTGATATTGTTTCTGGCAATGAGCCTCTGATAGCGCAAGAAGGTGCAAAGAAGTTCTGGATACTCGAAAGGTCACAAATTTTCGGCGGTAATTCACTGGAAAAGTGGTTGATTCCGATGTAAAGGGCAATGAGATTCTTTAAATTTTTTATTCCGGTGGAATATAGCCGGAAAAAGAGTTGTTTGAGACGTCTAAAGAGAGAAAAGACTGAAGTTTGTGAAGAGAATTGGAGGGAGATAACCTTTGAGAAAGTCTCGAGGCCTATCAGATTTTCAATGGATGTCATTGACTCGGTGCATGTACCGAGTGTGTTATGTTGGTGGAAATAAAAAGTGTATTTATTGAGTACGTTTTTTATTTTATTTTTTTATTAAAAGCAAAATTGTTAATTCCGTTTTTATTGTTAAAAGCGGATTTGTTAATTCTACTTTTAAAAAGTGCCGTAAATTAATAAATAAGTTCAAAACAACTATATATTGATATTTAAGTTTTAAAACAACCGTATATTGGTAATAGATTCAACAATTTCAAGTAGGTATACAAAGCCATATACAACAGGCATCAACTATCAAGGATTAAAACAACTTGAATTACAAGTAAAATATACTTGATCTAATTGAGTTTGATGCCAACTCAATTCAACCTAGGCCAACTTGTGACCCTCCAACAAGTTAGCTCTCACCTTTACGGCTTCGGATTGGCAGAACACTAACAACTGCTTTTAGTTGACATTTTATGCCCGGCTGTTCTCTATCTCACTGGATTATTTATCAACAGTCAACAATACTTCTGCTCCATAAAATAAACTACTCCAACATAACCTCAGATAGTTGAATCAATTGATTTAATGCAAAAAAAAAAACCTCTGAAAATTACACAACAAAGGAGTTGATTAATTAAGGCAGAACAGAAGATGATGAATATACATGTCGGAGTTATCTTACATCAGCACATTGACAACCTCCTGAATAGCAGCTTTCTTAGACTTGCCAAGCCTTCTGTTTTAGGATTAATCCAGACTTTTACAATTAAGATGACATGATATCGACCAGATGGGCAAAATTCTGCTTAATCCCATGATATCATTTGCCGTATCATGTTTTACCCCGGAAAATTCAACACATTTGAGGTACCATATTTTACCCCTGAAATAAATGTTGCTACTTAGAACTCAGCTCCAATACTATATCTCTGTTCACCAATACAAGAGACTAGTTTTCATTCTGCACATGGATGCCTCATTTTCTTCTTTTGACAGCCTCGTATCATTCTTTCCCTTAAACTTCGTAAGTTGTATTATGCTGGACAGTTTTCCCTCACAATGCCATTTAAGAGCTTATCTTCAATTCAAATGACAGCAATTCTTCAAAAAAAAGTAGTACAGCCACCAAGCACTGCAAATGCATAATATTCCTCAAGACCACCTGCCTTATCTATGTCACTCAGTCAAATGTGTATCCTCTGCCTCTGCATTTTCATTGCAATCACTATTCTCGTCTGTGTAATCAGATTCAATATCACCATTCAGATCAGACTCTACATCTTCTTCTTCCTCCACATGTCGTCTAATGATTTCTTTATCCCCACGAGGCCCCAAACCATTATCAACATAGGCTCTTCTAACTCTCCCCATTTCATCATCTTCTCTATCCCTCCTATAACCCACCAACTCCTTACCAACATTGGCTTTCCTTGGATTCAACAAGATCAACTCGGCCAACTTTCTCCTCGCCAAATACAAATCATTCGGCTCAATCAACTCCCCCTTCTTATAAGCCTCCCTAAGAAATACCGTATGAAGCTTTCCATGATTCCCCCTGGTCGATATGTAAAATATCCCTTGATGTTGAAGAAGAAACTCTTTAAGCTTCTTAGGCAAATCCATCACCAACCTAAAATGTGCAATCCTTTCCAAAGTAATCTTCTTTTCCACTGTCAAAGACAACAACTCGTGAATTGTAGCAATTGCCCTCTTCTCCATCCGTTTCTGCGCCTCAAGCGACCTCATATCATACCCTGATACATCTTCATAAGGTGACCAATACGGAAGCCTTTGCCATTTCCAAACAGCAATCTTGTAATACTTCCCAATTTTAAACCCAGGTGGAAAATTCACAATAAATGAAAACCTTATATTTTCAGCATCAATTCCTTTTTCTCTATACTCGTTTTCCCTACGTCTCTCTATCGCACAAATAGCCAAATTTGGGTCTTTATCAACCATCTCAATGTACTTATTCCTAGTTTCTTTAGCGTCAAACAATCTAAAAAATTGTGGGTACTTCAGAATTACCGATAACTCGAAATCATCTGGTAACCCAAACTCTTTCCTTGCAATACGTACGTGTTCCAGCCGAAGGCGACCCGTATTTGACAACATGAGGAGTTTCCGGAGCCGCGTGACGGCGTCCGGGATTTGGGCAAGAAGGGCTTGATTTTCTTGCTCAATCTGGAGCTGGGCTTTTCGGGTGAGTCTGCAATAGAGGATTCTCTGAACTGGATGTTCGAAAATCTCGAATAGGTGTGGGAATTTGAGAATGATCTGACCGCCCTCGAACTGTTTGAAGCCGAGGCGGCGAGAGAGAGTGTCTAAGCGAGAAATAGAGACGATGGAGCTGGGTTGTGAGAGAATGAGGTCTTGGAATTTGAGGACTTTGCGCATTTTCTTCTCGACTTCCATGTAGTTGTCGTAGCCGTGATCTCGAACTCGCTGGAGCTTTTTGGGTATGGAAGTGGACTGTGACATAAGTCTGGTTGCTGTGAATGAATTGATAAGCACATTCTGAAGAAAACTGTAGGTCGATGAATTGGTTTTGAAAAGTTTGGTATTTGATATCAAGATTTTCGTTGCATGAGTGAAGAATGTGTGCATTTCTGTGAGATGGGTATTTAGGGTTTAGGTTTAGTGGAGAGAGAGAATGATAACTTAGGAGATGATGGTTTTTCACCGGGGAGGGTGGTTTATGTGGTGGATTGTGTAAATTTCTGAAATATTGTGGTACTGATCGCACTTCTGGGAAATATTTGGGTAGGTAGTGTGATTTTAAGAATTGGTATCGTTATGTATGGTGTAGCCGTATAGGGTGCTTGGGCCCGTCAAAAAGCTGATTGAAGACTCCATATTGCGCGGCTTTAGGCCCAACTGTAATCTCAATGGTCCATATGTAGGCCTTTCAGTGGTACAAATTGCCTTCACTTTCCTAAATATTAGATTACTACTTACAATAACTCGGACTTGAAGACACGGTTCAATATAAAATCTGGCCTCCTTCATCGTGCGGCTATCCATCCATTTAACGATCTCGCTTGCACACTTGACTAGACATTAGACAATTCACTTATTTGCTTATAAATGATACTCTACCTCACTCGACCTGCATTACGTATTTCGTTCTATACCTTCAAAATCTATAGACGAAACAACAGTATATCGAAGACCAAATCAAGAAGATCGTTTTGGTTTATCCTTAACATTTGACCATCATCTATAGTCATGTCAATAGTTGTTGAGATGTTTTGAGCGTTTGAAAAATTAATTTTACTACACCAAATATCAATTTTTTTTATTCTCATTCTTTAATTACATAATTTGAAGTTAATTTCTATCCATTATTTTTTAAAATAAAAATCGATAAATTTTTCTCAAAATACACAACCTTAAAAAAATTTCAACATGTGCACGTTATCATATATGAACAATATTTGGAATAAAAAATCTATTTTTAAAAACATAAATCAATAAAAAAAATTTTCAAAATTCATGACCTAAAAAAAATATCGTGTACACTATCATATATAAACCGCAAATTAATCAAAACTTATATGATTTAACTTAAAATAAAAATGAGTGATGTTATAAAATGAGAAAAAATATATATATATGTGTGTGTGTGTGATACATAGAATAAACTTCTAATATGAGCTCAAGTGCGGAGGTGGTTCAAGGAGGTCGGGTAGAATATCTAGAGCTTAGTAATCCAGACCTCGGGCTCTCCTCAGAGCATGCAATACAAAATATAAGGAAGGAAAAATTGGATAATAAAAGACATCCCCAAAACAATAGTCAAACTACATTCAAGGCACAAAACTCTCAATCAACCGAGATTCTCTCCCAAAAATCAAAGGAGATCCCACCGATGCAAGGCGATGATCTCGACGTGAATCCCTTAGAAGTAGGAGTGAGTCTATATATACTGAACTGTACCTCCATTGAGAAGCAAGAACCCGAGTGGGATATTGACCATTCTATAAATCATTCAAGTGAGAAATAAAGAAAAAAAGGAGCAAGAGACTCCATCGAAGAGTGGACTAACCGGACTCCTGAGCCGGTGAACCACTATATTTCTATTGTACGAACCTCCTAATTATCCCAATCCCTCAAACACCATGTTACAATCCCCACGAACCTTGTAGCTCAGATCCAAGTTGTCAAACACAATCCAAACCTTCTGCTCATCCACATAAATTTACACCATCAATATATATATATATATATATATATATATATATATACACACACACACATATATGCGAATAAAATTCAAATATCTAACTCTTTTATTATATAAATTTACCATCAATACACAAGATCTAGTCTTATTCTAGCTCAATGGTATAATGCCAAAATAACATACCAATGTGATAGGTGGTCTAAAAGTAGTCCTCCTAAACGACCAAAGTATAGAGAAACCCCAACTTTTGTTTTGGATGGATTGGATGTAAAGATACTTCTTTTTTCTTTTTAAATTAATGACATATTAATTCCAATCCAAGCATAGGATTGATATCATAATATACCTACATCTTATATCCCAACCTTGACATTACACATCTGTAAGAAACCATTTCCCGAGTACGAGTCGTCTCCATAAAACAACAGGAGGCATCCATAGTGCATGCAGTATTAGTAGTAACGTCTCCTTTTTCTTTTTCTCTTTTGGGTTGAAAGAGCAGGGAGACGATGAAGTTCACCACCGCCCATGACTTTAAGGTCCAAACAGTGGGGGCTATTGCAATAGTAGGCCAACCGCTGACCTCAGTAGTAGCAGGTCTCAAGCAACATAAATGGCTACAAAGTCAAAATAACAATTTGTAAGCATGTAAAGTTTCCCTGATTAATTCGAAGCAGAACCCACAAACTATATAAAACAGTTGAGACCAGGAGTGCAGCACTATTCCGTACAAAGAGTTGAAGAAACCAGCATGCAAGAAGAAAATCCTCGCGGGTCAACTGAGTCAATACCCGAACCACTACCTTCTGCTTGAAGCCAGAATCGATTTGAAACTTTCTCGGCGATTGTACTCAAAATCATTCCATGTTACCTGACACCCTCCAAGGATTCACCACGGTTCGTTCTTGACTCAAAACCCATTTTCCCCACTTTCATCTCAGGCTCAATTCTGTTTACCAGCCTCATACATAATTATGCTTTCCCAAGAATAAACAAAACCTACTAAATTAACCTATGCAACACCTTCAATATGTTCATCCTGTCATGTCAATTGCACTGTAAGGACTCTTTGATTCCCTGAAGTGTACGAGAGATGAGTGCTTTCACAGTCTCAACTGACTCAACTGTGAGCTTAGCTGCCGGGAGGCTATTCACCAATATCTGAAGCCCCAGAGTCAGTAGGGACCCATTGCTGCCACCACTACTGTCTTCTTTGGTCAAAGTTTCATTGCAGTTGTCAGGCCCACCAGAATCAGGAACACAATCTGGCGCTATGGCAAATCCTGAAGGAAAGAAAGCTACACAGTAAGAATCTCCCCCATTGATCACCACATTCATAGCTGGCATGTCAACTGCAGCATATACGATGAGTGATCCCGACGCATCCGTGCATGTCTCTTGCAAAATCACCATGCTGTTCTGATTTGCAGAAGCATCTGTGGCCTGCAAGGTCACAGCAATGAAAATCAAGTTTGAGAGAAGGAAAAATTTCAGATCACAATCTCCAAATTCAAAGCCACATATATCAAGTATGATAGATGCCTAGTTGGCTACTTACAACAGCACGAAGAAGAGAAATACTATTGCCGTGATCCTGGCCCTTAGCAATGTGGACCATATGTTGCATGGGACCATCGGGAGACAAAACATCCCACTGCCTCCTAAGCTGTTCATTGCGCAAGAAATCAAACAAACGTCGATGCGATACAGGCATCCAAACAGCCGTCGTTGCACTCAAAACAACCCCAGGGGGCTCACCAGAGTTACCAACGCTCTTCCGTACCATCAACCTCACATCTTCACCCACACTTCCAACTTGGACAACCTCCCACTGGTGCACAGTGGCACAAATCCCAGAACAGAAGTTACGAGTCATGCGCTGTGCCAGATTTGCCACATTTCTCCTGCCGTTTGGAGTAATTACTGTCATGCACAAGACTGTATCAGACTCCACTACCACCATTTTAATTTTTAACAGATATAACAAGAACAAACTATTAAATGACCTGCATGATCATCACTGGGTATGGAGGACGACATCAAGACCGCCAAGCACTCACATTGCCGTTGGAGGGTGGCAACCCATCTTTGTGCACCAAAGCCCATGCCTAACCTGACTAATGGCCGATAAAGTTGGTGGACAGCACTCTCATCATACTCTGAATGTTCAACCCAGGTAACCTGATAATTTTATTAAATTAGCAGCCATTCTGCATATTTTTGTAATACTAACACAAAAGCATTGATGCTGCATCTATGAAAACTCAAACCAGTTGAACAGATTTTTATTTCATTTAGGAGGCTGAAACACCTAGCTAGTTAAGTATCCATAAACGGTCCAATGCACGTTGATTAGCCTCAGATAATGTATTAATTGGGTATTGATTAGGGACTAATTACATTGGGCAAAGTATTAACAGCTAAGTTTTGATTTGATCCTTCTTATAGAATGTTTGTCTTGTTTTGCATGTAGATAAGGAGAATTTAAAGAGTAACTGGAAGACAAGTGATGAGAGTCAGAATTCAAGAGAGGAGCATTCTGGTGGGTGTGTTCAGACGGAAGAGGAAATGTGTCCGGATGGAGTTTCCAGAACAGACTAGGAAAGATACGTAGATTTCAAAGTATGTGGGGAAAATTCTGTCGAGTGCATCTAGACGGTGACTCACTTGCATCCGGACGTGTGTGTGTAAGTTGCCCAGACTTCTGTGCCTTGCGTTGTGACCTAGTTTTGGTAGTTTTATTACTTTTAAATAGGAAGATAGTTCTTGAGGAGGGGGACTTTTTCTTTTGCCTTGTAGTTTTCCTCTTTGCTTTTTGTGGTATTTCAATTATGTCTGGTTAAAAGCCCAACTAAAGCTAGGGGAAAACTTTTCAATGAAATACAGTATTGTTTTTGACTCAAGGTTTTAATTGGTTGATTTATTCTATTAAATTGATTCTTGTCTTTTAGCAAAATTCTTGCTCTGTATAATTTCTTGATAAGGTGTGCCATGTTCATCGAATACTTGAAATTCTCCACGAGTCAAATAACTAGGTATTTCACGCCTACGTTAATTAATAGGTTTTTCATAAAATAATTAGTTTATTATGTGCGGTAAGTCTAGAGTTCAACGGCCGGAGAGTTTGATTCATCGTAGACTCTGAACTCGGTGAATACTTGCGATCTGCAATTGACTTCTTGAGTTTATTCCGATAGTTTCTTGGTTATAACTATTGGACTTTTCATATTATCACTACTATATATTGCGGTTGGGACCACTACTCAACTGAGATTGAAAACTGGGTCTTTAACAATTGCCGTGTGAATTTGAAAAGGTACACCCAATGCCTTAGTATGTTAATTATTATTTTAATCAATTCATCTTTGTTCTGCTGAATAAATTCCTACTCAAATAAATTTTAAACGATTTCTTTTTATTTGTTTTGTGTTTCTTGTTTTCACAATTCCTTGAGGATTCGACCTCAGACTTTTGAGAATATATTACTTTGCGACAACCTACACTTGGGTATATATTATTAAAGTTGGCATTCCATGTGATTCTTGACACAGCAGGGTCAAGGTCAAATATATGTAGTAGCTAAGTTTTTGTATTCATTTAAAAAGAACTCGATTAGTTTGTAGACAGTTTGGGAATGCCAAAAATCCTGAAGAACCTCCTTTTAGGTTGTTGAATTTCACCCATAACTTAATGAGTTTATTTTTCAAACATTAGCCAGCTACGACTCATGGGAGCTTTATAAACGCTTGGTAACCCCGTTAAGGATTCACTTAACAAACCCTTGGCTTCAATTTATTCGAGATAATGATTTTAAGTAAGGGTGGGCTATTCCCAACCCATAAATATCCATTCCCACCCCGTTAAAATTTTTATTTTCAACCACTAATCTCACCCCTTCTATACCCATCCCATTTTAATTAATTTCACCTCGTGCTATATACACCCCTTTAATAACAAATTCACATATTATCTTTTCATAACTAGGGTTTCATTCACTATATCTTCTCATTCACCCTATCCAAAAAAACTTTTTTAATATGTATTGATAAGTAAGATGAGTACATTACTTTTGTACCTGTACATTATCCAAGCTTATTTTAGCTTTTGTCTAAACAAGCTCCATTAGATTAACATGAGGAGTTGTTTGTGTTACTATAGTGTGTGCAACAATATTAACTTCTATTTGAATGGACACAAATTGGATCAAAAATATTTGTTGAATATACCTACAAGAATAATTTATGTGTACAGTTATAAGTAATCAACGAATTTAAAATGCTTCGTTTTTCTTTCTTGTTGCAAACTTTTATGAATACATACATATATATACACACACACATATAAACCTTAAATAAAAAATAATTAAGCCCGACAGAATACCAAAACACAAAAAAAATAATAATAATGAATACACACTACACATGAAATCAAACAAAAAATTAAACCGAGTATGACATGCATCTCTCTATAGATATCCTTATTGCAAAAACTCTTGTGGGGAGTATATGAGAAAAAATAGTGAATGAAACCCTAGTTTTGAGAAGATAGAAGGTAGAGTTGTTATTAAAGGGGTTTGTATAGCATGGGATGGACTTAGTTAAAATCGGAAGGGTATAGAAGGGGCAAAATTAGAAATTTGGTTACAAAAATTTTAATGGTATGAGAATGGATATTTGTGGGGGTGGGAATAGCCCCACCCTTAAAGTAATTCTGTTGAGAAGCAATGATCAATGAACTACTTCCATGAATACTTAATGAAGAAAAATATTTCTGCCATAAAGGAAGAGGAAGGCAGGGAGAGAAAATTTGCCTGAATTCAAACGTAGATGCACATGAATATTGCAAAATTCAAGGCTCCAAGGAAAGAAGAATAGTGTAGTCAACCACAAGGGGGTCATGTCCCCATGATCGAAAAGAAAGCTTGCCTTTAAGTACAAAACAGCTGCATCACTTCCCACTCAAACAAAAAAACCCCTCCCAAAAAAAGAAAAAAATGGGGAAGGAAACGAATATCAAGATAAAAGATAATCTTTCCACGTTATTTAGAGTTTCAAACAGTACAATATGGACTGTATCCAGGTCATACAACCTCGTGGATAATAAACATTTTTTGTGGGGATTTGGGGGGAGTGAGAATAGAAACATCAAATAGATATCTTATATAACAAAAGATGAAAGCTTCAAGGCAATTTCCTTCATGTAAATTTTACATCTTTAGGATATTAAAGATGAGAAACAGAAGTGAAGATATCACCAAGTATTTTAATGTGAATACACTCGGTTCACTCATCTCTAAACTGGCAGTATATTGACAAAGTAAACACTAAACAACCTAGCTTTGAATTTTGATGATCACAATATTATAAAGTAAAAAAGCATCTGCATAACTAAAATAATAATAGAAGGTTCAGATTCTTAGGTCAAAGGCCTGTTGTATTTTGTTAAGAGCAACCCCATTGAAGATAGTGCTCGGAGACCCAGAGACCGGGAAAAAAAAATTTGAAAGCACAAATCAAAAAAGTTGGGACTCCAAACACCAATGCAGTTTCTAAACAACCTCTGTAAAGACCCCAAAATGGAACTATTCCGAGTGGGGCAACCTAGCACCATGAACATTAAAAAAAATGAAAAAAAAAAGATTCATGGAAAACAAGAACCAGGATTAGTAATTACCTTGGAATAACCATTAGGCATATCTAGCACAATAAAGCCAGAAGGAAGCCTCCTGCAATTCACAAGTGTGTGTGCATTCGAACCTTCAAGCGACACATCAACCACAGCCCACACCCCCTCCGCATGCTGCTTGCAGAACCGCAGAAACTTCATTTGACGAACGGGGACCAATGGTGAAGGGACTTGGAACTCGGCATGCATCTACAAAGCAAGATCTTCAAGTTCTGGCTTGGCAGCCGATGAAAAGAGCACGGTAGCATGAGGGAAATGGGAGAAAGGGGGAATCAGAAAAATTGAAAATGGCATACCAGTTGCAAAGCACCATTTCTGGTTCCACCCATGCCGTTGGAAATCACATCAAGAGTAGTAGCTCTCCCAACCATGCAAGAGAACATTTCCACCCATCGATTCTGCATGAAAGAAAGCACAAACAAAAAGAAAAAAAGAAACCAAACACAAGAAACATGCAACCGAATCAGCCAATTGCAACAAAAATATGACATGTAAAGATAAAATAATGGAAATTTTGCCAACAATACTTACCTGTGAATATTTAACCAATGAAAAGAATCAATATTTCCAATGAAAAACCATAAATAGCAACAGTTGTAAAAAGGATTGAACAACTTACTGCGTCCATTAATGTCTCGACAAGGGCCATGCTATTGATGATAACTGTACCAGTTGCTTTTGTAGCTTCAGTTATAAACCCACTGGGTTTCGTATCAATACATGGGCGAAATGTCCTCATGTACTCATCAAGGTTCAGAACTTCTCCCCCTCCATCTATGCTTTTGAACCAGAGAGGATTATCTATCTGAGCCAGTTTCACCAACTCATCCATTGCAGCCAATGCAAGCTCTAGAAACATCGATCTTTCAAATGGAATATCAAAGCAGGGCGTGCCAACTTCTGGCCTTGATGGGGGAAACAAAGGCAAAGCATTTGAAGCCCCATTGCTAAAATCAAGTCCCATTGGCAATGCAGTGTCTACTGAACTTAAACCGCCAAAGCCATTCCGTCCCACTGCAAGTTCCAAGCCAGCAGGGATAGAGCCGGCTAAGGATGGCAATGGCCTGCCTAAAAATCTGTCTGCTAGGGCACATATCCTATTGAGCTCATCCCTTAACCGGGCATTCTCAATCCTCAGATGGTGTTCCTCAAGAGATATCTCGCCAAGAATTGCCGGGCCTCCACAATTACTGCAAATTGGGTTCCTCATTGCTTCTTTGATTGTCATATTCTCAATTTGGAGTTTATCATGTTCTTGTTTAAGAATTGAATTCTCATGACGTTCCAATTGGTTCTGGTTCAGTGGATTAATTTCAGTTTCACCAATCAACAAATAATAACCACGAGAAAATAAACCAAGCGATGAGAACTTGCATATCAAATTACCTTCATTTGGGTTCGTCTGTTCTGAAACCAAAATTTGACTTGCTTGCTTTCCAAGCTCAGCTTCTTGCCAAGATCCAACCTAGCGTTTTCATCAGGGTGAGGATTCTCCTTGAAGAAACTGTTACAACAAATAGTTAATAACTCTCATTAGCAAATTCCAGAAATTAGTGATTAATGAACAAAGTAGTATAAGTTTGCATAAATGTGGAAAAGCAATGTACGCTTCAAGTTCTTGAATTTGATAGGGAGTGTGACGATGGTACTTCTTCTTTTTCCTACGTGATTTATTGCCTCTAGTGTCCTGATCATCGCCCGATGCGCCTTCCAAGTTGTCACTTCCTGACCTGCTCTCATACTCATGTTCCCTAGCCCTTCCCATCACACCAGGATCAAAACTCTCCCCAATAAGAACACCAATGTCACCTATACCCTCCATCTTGGGTTTCTGCACAATAATCCAATCACACAAATATCAAACAAAATCACCAGAAACTACAAAACAAAATGAAACAAACGTAAGAGAAACCAATAAATATACCGATTTGTATGTGCATAGAGAGTGTGTGTGTGTGTGAGAGAGAGAGAGAGGGGGGGCATACAATGGCAAGAGAGAGGGCTGGATTGTTGAACATAGGCTGGGAAAGTGGTGGAGTGACCATTTGTGGCTGAGCCATGGTGGAAGTGGGCATGAGGTTGTATAGACAATCAGACACCAGTCTTGCATCCCCACCACCACCACCACTACCACCGCCAATGGAACCCATAAGACTCATGACATATAATCAAAATAAACCCTTTTAACAACCACTCTCCCCCTCTAAATTTTTTAGACTAATCCCTATCACTTTCAAAATGGGTACCCTTAGATTTTCTTTCTCTTGATCTCATCTTTCTGACAAGCAAAAAAAGATCCCAACGGGTTGGTACTAACCAACCAAAAAAAGGTAAAGCATTCACCGATTTTAGAGCTGTTAGATAGATCTAAAGCGCGTTACACTCGCAAAATCTGATGAACTCGACTCACCAACCAAAACCCACAAAATTTAAGAATAGCCCAACGGGTTGGTACAAGACAACCAAAAACCCTTATTGCTGCATCAAACTTCTCTCTCTCTCTCTCTCTCTCTCAAAAAAAAAAAAAAATGTGAACAAACCCTAGTTTTCATTCCATCAGAGATATGGGTTTTGACAGTTTAGCTGTCATCATGACGGCGACCCCATAAAGTAGAAAGAAAGCTAAAAGTTTCAAAAGATGGTAGAGATAAACAGAAGCACCAAAAAGTGAAAAGCCCAAAAACAATGTATATCATCCCATATGTATTGTGGACTTTTTCATACCTTACAGGTACATGCCACCAAATATCAGAGACAAAGACCCAGTTGACTCTCTTTGCCCTATCTCTCCGATGCGTAGGAACCAAACCCAGTAAAGGACAAAAGGCAAACTTTTACTTTGACAATCACACAGTAAAGTGAAGAACAGTGGTGTGTGAGACAGTGAGACTGAAGATAAATACAAAGTTTTAGATTTGTGGACCTTTCTCTGTTCCTTCTTTAATTTTTTTGGGGAACGAAAAGAAAAGACCTTTCTTTCTCTCTCTCTATAGACTTTCTCTGTCTATGTGATGTTGGGATCTGTATAAGGGTTATCATAGATTACAGTGATTATTATATAATTATAAAAGATAAAAAAATTGGGTTAATTAGAAGGTTTAGAGCTGACTTACAGTGACTCCAATGGCGCAACGATAGTCAATGGATTTTTCAAAACCCTTTTTAAAGTCTCGATTCGTTGAAGAAATCAAAACCCTGAAGAAACAAACAGATTGTTTTGAGAAGATCACCACACGACGCCACACCCACCAGGTTCAATGGCCTCCATGCAGGTCTCTTCAGTCTCCCTTATAACAATTGGAGAGTCAGAATAAGAAAATGTGAGTGGAGTGCGTGTGAGAGAGAGACTAGAGAGATTTAGAGAGAGAAAAAAGGGTGCGTTTTCTTGCAAAAGAAGCGGGGTCCACTCATCTCCTCCTAAAACAGTGTACGCCGTCTCCGCCCCCACACCCACACGCACGAAAAAATATTCGTTACAACGTAATAACACGATAATATTAAAATAAATAAACATATAAATTTTACAAAAATTAATAACTAACATGTCATATTGACAAATAAATTCTCACTCTCTTGCCATATAAGTTCAAATGGAGTTCATCTTTCCTATTTAGGGTTTTATTATTAATTAGTAATACCATACCATTAATTGTGATATAGTATCACCGTTATATTCAATATTTACTCCACACGCACACCCTTGTACCAATTCGGTCCAAATTTAAATTTTTAAATATTTGGTTGTTAATTTTTAAATTGTGTCTATTTAGTTTTTAAAATTTTTAATTTGTGTCTATTCGGTCCAATTCAAAATATCTGCCAAAAATTATTAATGGCTCTATCACATACCAATTATGTGGAATCAAATAAATACAAATTATGAAATTTAGAAACCAAATAAATATAAATTATAAACTTTAAGGACTAAATAGACACAAAATTCAGAATTATGTGATTAACATATGATCAAAACTGTCAATGATTTTTTAACAGATGGTTTCGATTGGATCACATAGATACAAATTAAGCATTTTAAAGACTAAATAGATATAATTGAAAAAGTAGGGACTAAATAGATACTAAACGCATACTTTAAGGATAAAAGATATATTTTATCCTATTTTTTACATCAAAAATTAAGAAACTAATAATTTTTTTTAATATACAATAGTAATTTACATTACAAGGGATAAGAAATGGGAGTGGAAGAGGGGTTTGAATTCACTACTATGAGGCCCTGTTTGTTTTTTGGGCTTGGAGGGTTGGAAGGGGAGTTTAAATAAAAAATAGTCTGATATATTCGGTAAATTCGTGTGTTGGTTAGTATTTTTAAATTTGGGATTTATATCTTGCGCTATAAGAGATCTGGTATATTAAATCTACATACATGGCGATGAGGTTGGGCAAATCGGGTTTCATGTATGTTAGCCTAGGGTAGCTATGTCAAATGACTCTTCTATCCTTAATAAATATCATATCTTCTAAATTACATCCCAACTTCCCTCCAACTACTCATCTTTGTTATTAAACAAACATAAATATGAATTGAATTGACTAATGGGTAATATAGTCAATTACAAAACAAATGTATTCTGATAATTGTAATAAATTCGTGAGTCCTACACGAGTGTAGATAAAGTTCATATATAAATTCCATGTACACAAAAGTGGACGTTAGGTTCGGAATGATTTGATAAAACCAATCAAATCCTTGACTCCAAAACCATCCAAACATGTCCTCAATGCCTTAGGCAAAACTTTTAGCACTTGCATAGACCCCATAAATCTCTAATCTACTAAGATTAAATTAAGTTTCAAACACACTAACTTATAATTCTATTGGGTTATTTTAGGGTTCATAAAAAAACACTCAAAAATTATCAGTTCTGATTTAATATAGATCATCAAGATTTATTCTACAAAAATGAGTCTAATGTTACCCTACTTACAAATTCCTATTATGAAAATTTGTAAGTGAAGTTAGCAATGGGAAGGGAGGACAATCTTATACCATTCATGGAATCTTCTTCACCAATTACGAACTATCATTTTTCAAGAGAAAAAAATGGCATATAATTGATAATAAAGCTTAGATGATCACAAAGCACACATTGAAATGCAAGATATTGTGAGGTGTAGGGTGTATATTTATTAGAGAAATTCAAATTCATGCTCTCATTTTTTTTAATTTAATTATCATTTAATGTGTTCTGGTTAAATGATTCCATGCATCTCAAATCATCTTCAATTAATTATCTGTCATGACACCATATCCTACTAATAATAGCCAAATATGTTTTAATTAATCATGATCATTTCTGAAATTATTATAAGAAAAGGAAGATAAATAATTGGAATTTTAACTGTAGAAGTTTGCTTAATTATGATAAAAAAAAAAAGTGGCTCCCAATTTCAAGACGGGCATTTTGTCCACGTCCATGTT
The DNA here is from genome assembly GCA_023539305.1 of Ilex asprella. Classification (NCBI taxonomy): domain Eukaryota; kingdom Viridiplantae; phylum Streptophyta; class Magnoliopsida; order Aquifoliales; family Aquifoliaceae; genus Ilex; species Ilex asprella. Next base: position 19,779,591 of record CM042201.1, on the reverse strand, counting down.
AGATATAAACTCAATTTATTTTTTAATACTTCAAATTAATAAAGACCAAATAGAAGATATAACATCAATAATACAAATTAGCATGAGTCTATCGAGGTGATTTCTGAGCAGTCTCCTTTATTCTCACCATTCATTTCAATAGAAAAAAAAGAAGTCCGATTTAAACAATTTTTTTTACAGAAACAACAATAATTTGAAAATTAAGTTAAAAATCATTATAAAGAGGTAATAAATATTTGAAAATCATTCAGTAATTTGAAAAGGGGGGGAACAGGAAAAAATATTCATTACAACGGTGATACCACGTGACAAGGTGATGTGGTATCACCAACTAATAATACTAAAACAAATAAGCACATAGACCCCACAAAAATTAATAACTAACTTGTCATATAAGCAAATAACTTTCCACCCTCTTGCTATGTAAGTCTAAGTAGGGTTTACCTTTTTCATTTAAGATTTTATTATTGGTTGGTGATACCATGTCATCAATTATGACATGGTATCACCGTTACATTCAATATTTGCTCGGGAAACAGGTGAGGGTATTAGAGGAAATAACTTGTTGAAGCAGAATTGCACAAGACAAGCAGGTGATGATAGCAACAATGATGTGTATGCCATTTTGACTGGAGGGTAGCTAAATTAATCCGGTTCGAACCGGCTTTGAAACTGACTCGTTTCTAAAGAAAGTGAAGTCCCTCCCGGTCCGACCGTTTTCAGTAACCGCGAATTTTAACTGCCGGTACCAGAACCACCGCCTAGTTCACCATACCCACGTTAAATCCCCTGTACCATCATCCTAATTTAAACCAATAAAATCTAGCCACGTCATACTAAACAATTAAAAAAACAATTTTTGGTTACGTGGCAAGCAAATAAAACCATGATTTGGAGAGAAGATATTGTGACGTTTACACCGAATCAAAACTAAAATCGTGGCCAACTCCACCCACAACGGACGACAACACCACCGTTTCTCTCTCTACACGAAACACATTCTCTCTCCAGTAATCCCTTCACCAGCTCCAATCACCCTTCTCGAATCTCGACCCTTCTACACGAAACACGTTTTCTCTCGAGTAATCCCTTCACCAGCTCCAATCACCCTTCTCGACCCTTCACAGACTCTTCTCTACAGAGAGAGAAACATAATTGAGTAAGAGACGAGTTTTGGGGGGAGAGAGAGATGTCAGCGGAAGATTTGGAGAGCAGGGGAACTAAAAATAGAGGAATCAACTCATCGTATGCGATCGAAGATAGGGAGGCGCAGTGGACATCATGGTTGATCCCTATGTTTGTTGTAGCCAACGTTGCAATGTTTGTTGTTGTTATGTACATCAACAATTGTCCCAAACACAATTTGGGGGCTGAAGGCAAGTGTCTGGCGCGGTTTCTCGGGAGGTTTTCGTTTCAGCCTCTAAGGGAGAATCCCCTTTTTGGTCCTTCTAGGTCCACGTAAGGACTTGTTCTTCAAAACCCATATCTCAATTTTGAATTTCCATGTCTCCAATTTAAATTTTGTTTTCTTGTTGGGAGAGTTGTGTGTGTAGTTTGGTTTTTGATTGATGTTATGGGTGGATGTTTTGTTGATTGGTTATTTGAGCACTGTCTCTTTGTATGTGCTTTTGGTGTTTCTTTTTTTTTTT
>CM042201.1:19725830-19777542 GCA_023539305.1 Ilex asprella | reverse complement strand
TCCCTCCCACCTCCTCCTCTGTCTCTTGTGGGCCCCATTTGGGTTTGTTTGTTTTAGGGTTGGTTTTTATTTTTGCCTTTTAAGCAGTGTGTTCTTCCTTTGGTTCTTCAAACCAGAAATTTAGTTTCTGTAATGCAGCCATAAGTGGGATCTCCTGAATGGTAAGGGAAGGTGATGTTTCATAGTTACAAGTGTATGTTCAGTTTTTATAAAATCTTTAATCATAGATGTTGCACTTCATGCAATTTCTTAGTGCTTGCCTGCCTTTCGTACTTTCTGCGGAAAATTTTGGGATACCTGCTTGTTTGTGGAAATGTGAACATGAGTTGCCAATGTCATAAGGATATATTGTTCTCCCTTCTGAACTCTGAAGGGTCTTTCTAACATAAGTTATTTCATTCTATCCTATAAACTACTACACAGGTTGTTGTACTGAAAAATTAAGCTTTTCCTGTTTTTGAAGATTAGAGAAATTGGGAGCCCTTCAGTGGGACAAAGTGGTACATAAGCATCAAGGATGGAGGCTTATCTCTTGTATCTGGTTGCATGCTGGTCTTGTTCATCTGGTCGCAAATATGTTGAGCGTCGTTTTAATTGGCATTCGCCTAGAACAGCAATTTGGCTTTGGTATTGACGCTTTTCCTATTTGTGAATTTATTGTTGAATTGCCTCCTTTTCAACAAAATTTGAGTGAAATTTATCTAAAACTGTTTAGTATTTTTTCAAAACTTGGACTATATGCATCTGCGTAGAACTCTTTGTCCACACTAGACATGTCGTAACTACGTATGTTACATAACAGAGACCATATACTCTCAGTTTCGATACAACATTTTTCCATTTCACTTTTTCTATTATTATATATCTCCAATAATAATCTAGGAATTTTGCAGTGCGGATTGGAATCATCTACCTGGTGTCGGGATTCGGTGGGAGTGTACTTTCCGCTTTGTTTTTACAAAATAGCATCTCTGTTGGTGCTTCTGGTGCTCTGTTTGGGCTTCTTGGAGCAATGCTTTCAGAGCTTATCACAAACTGGAATATTTATACGAGCAAGGTGAGCAATTCTTATTCAGGGTTTTCACATCTTAGGATGCTCTATGTATAGGTTGATATTTTAGCCACTACAGTTGTTATTAAGGTCTAATATTATGTTCTGTCCACAGTCGGTTAATATATTAAATGTCAATGGTATAGAACAATAGAGTTCTATATTGTTGCATAAGGAGTGTGATGGGCTTCTGTATTTTGCTAACTCCCTCCTGTTCTTGCTCATAGGCTGCAGCACTGATAACGCTTGTAGTCATTGTTGTCATAAACCTTGCTGTTGGAATTCTGCCTTTTGTTGATAATTTTGCTCATATTGGTGGATTCTTGACTGGGCTTCTCCTTGGCTTTGTGTTACTGCCTCGTCCTCAGTTTGGGTGGATAGAGCGTCGTAATATGCCAGCTGATGTTCGAGTCAAATCCAAATACAAGGCTTATCAGTATGTGTTATGGTTGGTTTCTCTGAGTCTACTGATTGCAGGGTGAGTTTACTTTCCCAAAACAATTGAGTAAGAATTTGCCATTTTTATGATGAACCTATAGTTTGACGCAAAGTAATTGCACATGATTTGAGTGCTATGGAGAACAAAATGATATGGTCTTGCTTTTATGTGTTTTACAAATGCCTCTATTCATTTTTATTGGTCATTTGACATTATTAGTCAATTTTTAAGCTATTGGGATATGGATCTTCATTCACCTGTAAAACTAATAGGGAAACAAGGCCATCATTGTCTGTGGTTGTAGATGCCCAGTGTTTTTTACATTAATGTAAGGAGATATCACTAACTTTGCACCTTTGTTATTTCCGATTAAAATGCAGATTTACAGTAGGATTGGTAATGCTGTTTCGAGGAGAGAATGGAAATGAACATTGCAGCTGGTGTCACTACCTGAACTGTGTCCCTACCTCGAAATGGAAGTGTAATGGAACCTAGCACTTTGAATAGGTTGTGCTTGTACTCCCTCTATCTCATTAGGCTTCCCTCTGTTTGCATTTGTAAATACATAGTTCTAGATTAGAACGCATCCGTTTCTTTATCTTTTGATTTGTTCTTGGAGCATGGATAGGGTGTCTATTACATTTTTACTCGATTTTGTCAGTTGAAATAGAGATGCATTTAGTTTATCAGCCATTGTTGTATCTTTGCCTACTCTGCTTGACTCCTCAATAACAGTTCAAAAGCTTGCAGACCACCATGACCGTGATGTGTACGTGGATGTTGAGCCAACTTTTTTTTGAGCAGACCATATACTTCACTGAATCCTCTCCCATTTAGCTTGTTCTTTGAAAAGTTAGATTTTCCTTCCTGTCGAGTCAGGTCTGATGAACTCTGAACAATGTCGAGTTGGGTCTGACGAATCATAGTACCATGCTGAGTCCATGAAGCCAAGGTTGAGTGAATGAATACAGGAAGGACTTGTTTGAAAATAAACAAACGGGAACTTGCATATTCCCTAATTACATTGATGTAATGAAACCTGAACTGTGAAGAAGACGAATCACTCGTTTGGCCATGTACATAAACTAATTTACAAGCAACAATGGATCGCCAATAGAAGACACTCACACACATTGACACACACACTCAAAATTCCCAAAAGCAGATGAGCACAAACAATAGCTCTTCCTCATTGGAACCAAAGGAGGACTGATTTCGCATCTTTGGCAACAATGATGTTACACCACATTGACGATGTCAAAAAGGAATTTTTCCAAGCACACATTTGTACAACAAAAACCCGATCTCCTGGAATAAACCGAAGAGAAATGGAAGGGCATAGCTTTAGCTTTTGCTGCCATAAGTAGAACTATTACCGGTGGTAGCACCTTGAGTGGGTGTTCCAAGTCTATTGAAATGACCGGAACCTGGAGAATCTTTGTTCCTGAAGTTAGCATGTAAAGTTGAACCCCTATCTGAATTAGTGTCTGCATCATAAAACCCATGAACAAACCTCTTTGTTGAACCAGTTTTTTCAAACTGCATTCTCTGCCTGGGGGCACTATGGGACCTAGCTTTAGCCCGAGATGATTCTGTGTAAGCCATGTAGTTCGGGTGATTCAGGTAGTCACCAAACAAACTTCGTGAGCACTCACTTCTCGGAGTAAAAGGACCTCTCCCATTGCTACTCCCGGGTCTAGACAATGCAGAACGCACTTGTGGGCTGTTTTCAGCATTCCATACAGCTGCTTGATCGACTTCCAGAGGAAATTTCAGTGACCTCAAAGACGACATTTCGCCAGAAGGAAGAGCGGGATTTGGTTTACGAGACTTTGATGATTGCCTTGCAAGAGTGTCAAATGTTAAAAATTCTTGCTTACTGTGATGCCAAGCTGGAATGGGCTGCGAAGTGTGAGAGGCTCTTTCACTTTGCTTCAAGTTCAGGCGAGGCTTCCAAGTATCTATTTCGAGGATTTTATCACTCTTCTCATCTTCAGTACGTCCAGTCTTTGGTGATGTGTCTCTGTGGCTGTTCCATGAACTTTCTTCCATCCAACGGTCTAACCAATTAGAGCTCAACAGGCCGACACTGTCCTTGATGCTTGATTTTGAACCATATCTCTGTATTTTTTAACAATCGGAAGAATAGGTCAGTATTCACTAGTTTGTGATAGCGTAGAACGATGTTGTAGGATTCAAATTCAAGATATCCTAATAAAATTTGATATTACAATTTCAGAATGCCATATATTTTCCAAGCTCCGACTAAAGAGTCCCCTAACTCCATAATCTAGCATTGGATTTTTTACCATATACCATAAGCACCAAACAGCTGAACAATTTCGTACCTTTAGCATTGAGGATCCATCAAGTTTGGTACCATATGAACGAAATTGGTGGTCATATTTCTGGGAAGCTGCTAAGTCCTGGAGGTAAATTAGAGAGCAAATAATTTGCTTAGATGCGGAGTAAACATGACAAAGTTTTGCAAACTCGTCATTACAGGAAAACACTCTTGACGACAAAAAGTGAAAGAGATGAATAGCCATATTGACATGTTAATGCATCTCCATATACTTCCCATGAGCTTTACGTCTTTCTTTGTGCACTTTTGACATAATCCTCGCTATATATATATCCATTAACTTGTAAATGGCCACATAGCACCTTATTGTAAATTTTTTTTTCATGTCATGCTAAATGAAAACATGCAAAGATCAATGTTCAGTATTTTGGAGCTAGAAACTTCATGATGTCCTATATGTCTCACCACAAGGCCATTGTGACAGTTATGGAAATAAACAGTAAGCCCATTTAGATTGGGCGAACGAGACGTCATCTTTCAAATCTTTGAGCATACTTGTACATGAATAACATTATTGACGACGGTTTTTAAGTGAGGAAGAGGTGTGTGCTTACATGATGATGGGATTGGGAGGACCTCCTGCTAGAATGTGAGGACTCTGACAAGTGAGTTCGATTTGCACAGGCTCGGGCCTGGATCCGCGCCATTGCCTGCATGCGTCGGAGCATATCTGCACTTTGTTTTCTGACAATGCGGCCTCTCACAAGAGCCTGAAGCTTCACCAACCCCTTGAGTGCCCTCAGTGCCCTCCTAGCCTACAGCATGCCCTCAGAAAATCGAAGAAACAAATATTTTTCAATGCAGTCTAATCGATTGCATCTAGTGGTCATCGTATGAATGCTAATAATACGTCACCCTCAAAATTAAGGACATGTCATACGCTAATTATTGCTCTTTGGACCTGTCGTACACTAATTATTGGTTGCTTTAAGAAAAATAAATTTTGCTGTCCAAGAAGTAGAAAGAAATATATGACAGATTAGCATGGAATTTTGAAAAGGTAGCCATGTAAGTGGATGAAATCATTACTTCACACCACAAAATTTTAAAATAGCCTTGAGCCTCAGATAAAAAACGGACCAAAGTACCGTTGCAAAGAGAAAAAAGTGAAGAAAAATAATAAAATGGCAGGGGTGGGGGTGTGTGAGCGCGTGTGCGCGACATACACATGGTTGGAAACAATAATCTGATGGCATAATAGATACCATACTTTCTCTTTTGCTACATCTGTTACGTTATGATCACACTCAACACAAACTGCAAGGTTGTACATAAAAATTGCATGACAATAACGACAACCACCTCACTATCATACATTATAAGAAATTGGATAAAGTAGGAAGACATGTAGCCGTGACATGAATGTAACTCAGATTCTTAGCATGCTTATTAAATTAAAAAGTACCACTTCTAACTTTTTGCATCTTATATTCATTCAAAATCATAAACACATATACAAAAGGCGTTTTTTTAATTAATTTCAGCTTAAAGAAGACACATATCATATGTACTGGTTTGGCTAATAAAGATGATGACATTACTGGTTTTTAACAGACAGAATGGATGAAGCTTAGCAAGTTCCTTTCCTAACACTTGGAATTGATCCTCTAAAACCCATCTGAGTCAAATTAATTATCTAAAACGCGATCCAAGTTCAACCTTTCTGGTCTCGTCCCTCTTATTCAAACATGGTGGAAAAATATGGTCACATAGCATGAATTTGTTACCTATATGCAGACAATAATACAACATATTCTACAAGAGCAAAACTAAGGTTGAATTTGGTGGAAAACAAACTTCAATATAAAGCACCCACTGCACTTTGTCAACACTTAAAAAGGTAACTTTTTTTGATGCTCTACAGTCCCACACCACTGATTAGGCAATCCCAATCTTTGCAATTCCAAGATAATCTGTATTGGGCACAAAGAACTAAAACTTTTTTTTTTATTAAAACGTCTGAAACATTTCCGTCTTTATTAAATAGTAATGAATCACTATTGAAATTCTTATGTTTCAAAGTTTCGTGTCTTTTAGTATCTTTTAATCAATGTTTCAAAAATTTCCACAAACAAATTTTCGAACTTTTTTTTGCTTCCATCACGTTCCTAAAAATTTTTCATTCTTAAGATGGTTGAAACTATGCACGAAAACGAATTGTCAATGGGGCAGATATTTTGTGAAATTAAAAAAAAAAGGATAAAGATTAAAACTAAAAATTACACACATTTCTTTGCATATAAAAATATTCGTAAAATATCTATATATTTTATTTATTATTGAATATATTTGGTGTGTATATGATACATATTCTCAATGAATATCATATTCAATACAAATATGTAAACAAATTATCCATGTTTCATAGGTTTTACCCATCTTTTTATTACTTTAATCCCACAGAAATTTAGAAATTCTAATAAAAAATTAACCTTTTTTTTGGGTCATGATTCAAAAAATTCATGCAAAAACAAGGCGTTTACTGAACTAAATAAACACAAACCACAAGATTTGCCAGATCAGCCAAGCTCATTCACGTAAATCTGAGAAAATCGAAAGGGCAGTTTAGGAAATGGAAGCAAGTTTTAGTTACGACTCACCAGATAAGCTCGAAACGCCGACTGAATTTTAACGGCCGCCAATTCACGCCACCGGTCAAAGCCGCCGCTAATGTACGCCGTGGCGGTTCTGCTACCAGTCCCACCACTCGTCAGCCTCACCACTTCCGCCGCCGCCTGAGCAGCGGCGAGAGCGGCCTCAGCCACAGCCGCCGTCGCTGCCGCCACAGCTATCGCATGTTTATTGGCATCCAAAGCGTCGACGTAAGGACTCAAGGACAACACCTCAATGGAGGACCCTCCGGTCCCACAAGGGCCACTGACATTGCTACTGGACGATTTGAAAGGACCCCACTTCTTCTTATGCTTCGATTGCCGGGAATCTGAAACACTGGACGCCGGCGAGTCTGAGGGTGACTTTTTGGCTCCCAGTAGAGCCTTGAACCACCTTGTTGTCTTACCCATTGTTCATTGCTGGCGTTTTTGGTGCCCGGCACTGCGTTCCTACTGACGAGAGCAGGAGAGAGAGAGAGAGAGAGAGAGAGAGAGGAGCTGGGGAGGGGGGAGCGAGGCAGAGAGATTATATGTAGAGGGAGAGGACAAAGCAGACGCGCTTTTTAGGAGTTGGGGTACACGCGCTGGTCATCTTGTGGTAGTTGTGGGTGGACTGTGGGACCACAAAGTTTAAAGCGGACGACTTTGACAGGTAGACCTTCCCTCCACATAACGGCACACGGAGGATCCACTAAATCATAAATGTTAAAAAATCAAGGGTTTAATATGCAATTCTTTGAATAACCAGAGAATGATCTACTTTTAATTGAAATAGAGAAAAAAAAAAAACGAATTACACGTAACTTAGTTTAAACCATAATATCAAAAAAATAAAATAAAATAAAATTACAAGATACAATTTTACTAGTCGCGTATTCTTTTCTCGTTGAAATAAATTGGATCTATCAACACATGAAAATCAATTAGAATCCTATATTTCTCCCCTTTGGGCATTGCAGGAAATTTTTATTTATTTTCTGGGTTTTTTTAAAAATTTTTGGTTTGAGAACTTCACCTTCGGGCGTCTTGACTAGTGGTTTTCCAAGAAATGGTTACTCTCCCAATATCTGCCCGTTTTGCATATTTAAGAACCATGCAACAAACCCTTTCTGCAAATAATGGCACAATAAACAAAAAAAAAAAATCAACAGTGAGAAATTCTAAGCCAACTTACGTGTATCTCAACTATCTTTTTTTTCAATCTATTCAAAAATATGTTATCTACGTCAAGACTTTAATATTTATAAGAAATAAATCTCTTTATTACTATTTAAACTACCCTTCAGAGTTTATACAATAATAATTTGTTACATTTATTACTCTTTTTGACCTAGACCATCTGCACCCCCCCGAGGGTTCAAAGGCAATGCACTTCCAGCAAGTTGCACATCTATTTCGGAGAAATATTATCAAAACGTTTCTATTTTTGAATTGATTGAAACCATGCACCCAAACAAAAGTATGTACCATATATGAATCCTTACTCGGAATATCTTTGTTATAGTGTTAAAAGGGAAATTAGAAACATTTACAAGTCTTCTCAAATACAAGGCGTTCAGTAACCTCCCAAATCATACAAATCCAAAAAAATGGTAAAACTGGTACTGAACATCAACTCACAGAGAGATTGGTGAATCTCAATATGCTTGAATATGTATTTCCAATCACCACTTCAACAACCGAATCCCAGTGTACGGGTGAAGCAAGTACAAGTTCCAAACATCAAAAACCAAAATTAAACATTTGAAGTACCAACAACCTTGAGAATTCCTACTCATCATTTCCCAGATTGTTCTTCTGAATTTTTGTGAGCCTCTGCCATGTTCAGAAACTACAGCAATAGGAGGAACCTATGAAAACCCGCAAAATGAAGTAGTTTGGCAATTCCATGGCCTTGATTTAAATAGTTCAAAGGGTAGGAGAAAAACAAGTAGAGAGAGAAAGTACCTTGACCATGCACATGCATACTGCATAAAAGACTGCTCCGTATCAGTTGCCATTGCATCCTTTGAAGTTGACTATGCTACAGAGTAGAACCACATGACCGGAAAAATGGCTCCATATTTTCTTACTTTGAGAAATAATCCAAGCACCAAAAACCCTCTGGAGCAAATGAACACATTGATAAGATCTGAATAGTCATTTGCTTCCTCTATCTAGACCCAAAATACTGGGTGTCTGGAGTTCTGCAGCTGTGATCATCATTTAAGTAAGAAGATGAATGTGGATGTAGGTCGTCAAGATCCATTGCCTACAAACTCATAACCAGGAAGCAATTTATTACTATCCAATCCGTTGTTCTCCAAAGGGCATAAGCAATTTCACAGTCTCTGATTGAACTCAAATATCTTACCTGCCTCAACTCTGTGCCGTTTGAAATAGACTCCTGAAATGGGCTGTGAACTAAAGATTCCTGTACAATAAAAAGAGAGGTTTAAAAAATCAAATCAAACAGAATGCATTTGTAATACATTCTATGTCATCATCACTTGTAGAACAATAGTTACCTGTAGTAATTGATCTTGGCCAGAAGAATCACGCTGGTTAGAGTAAAAATTTTGTGATGGGTACATGTTAGGATTTGTTTGTTGATCTATTGCTAAATTATGAGGTTTGTACATGCACTGAACAACCTGATGTGCTTCAAAATTGTATAACCCCTGCATAATATATAAGGAACAGAATACGGTTAAAGTTGATCAGATACCAGAGGCTAATCAGACAAATAATTGGGACCAACTCATTAAAGCTGACCAATGTATTACCTGTGAAAGAGGATTTAATGTTGTGGCTGGAGATGAAATGTATGCCGGAGGGAGGCACGAGATGGATGTGACAGGATCTGGTGGGGATGGTTGCACATTCTGACCTCCGTTTGTATATGTCATTGTTTCATCGGAATGATTCATTTCATGTTTATCAGGAACAGTACCTTCTGTTTCAGTAGTCTCATTCAAAATGTAGTCACCATCCTGACGCTCAATTGCATTTCTATCAAGAAAAACGTCAGCTGGTTCACTTTCAGAAGCATTAGCACCTGTGCTACTTGAGGTGATAGCTTGATCCTCCTCAGACGGTTTTGATGTTAAGATTTTCTCCACACCTTTCATCACTTCATCAAGTTGCTTTGCAGCAAATTCAAATGCTTTGTCAGATTCAGCAGCCCTGGCAGATACTTTTATTATGCTGTGGCACAGATCTTTATAACGTGTTGCGGTGATTAACTTAGGGTCCTGTTTATGGTCACAACCACAATACTCTTTGGCATTATCCATCCTTGCATCTTTTGTCCATCTCTTCAAGATATAGCGTGAAGGGACAACCTTTATATTCCTATGATCAAGCACTTTTAGTGCATGAGAACAGAGAAGCCCAACATTCTCAAACTTCATACAACTACAAGAAACTGTATCATTTAAAGAATTAAATGTAACATGGAATTCTTTAGATTTCCCAAACATTTTAGCTTTGTACTCAACCAAAGAATCATTCTCATTGCATATGTCGACGACAACATTTAAACACTTCTCATATTCTCGCTGGAATACTTCAAATGCCTTTGGTGTATATATCCTGCTTGCATGCTTTAGCAAGATCACATTTCCCATCAATGCTGGAGTAGATGTACCCATGTCATAACTAGCTTCTAGTTCCTTGTAGCGTTGCTGATTTATCGTACTTTCAAAATGCTTGAAAAACTGAAGCACATCAAGGTCAGGGTTCAACCAAGTTTTCAAGTTGTCATGTAAAATCTCACCTAGATATGCACCATTCTTACCAACAAAGAAGGTATTCCCGCCATATGCCACAGCCCACTTCTCCTTTTCTCTAAACATCCATCGTAACCACTCGTTTTGCTGGAGACTATATTTGTCCAAAATAGCCACCCAGGCATGGGTGAAATCCTCTTCATCCTCATGATTAAAAATGCAACTCTTAAAATCTTTGGCAAAAGAATCCGCATCCTTTGTTAAATGGCTAAGGTGCTTAAGTGCATTTTGGTACATCTGCCATACACATACCTGATGGTTTGTTTCCGGTAGCACTGAATCAATTGCTTGAATAACTGTTGCATCTTGATCTGTGAGAATCACTTTTGGTTTCTTCCCAGACATTGCCTCGATAAAAGCTCGAAAAAGCCACTTCAGAGATTCGGCAGTTTCATCATATAAAAGTGCAGAACCAAAGATCACGACTTGTTTATGATGATTCAGTCCAATGAACTGCACAAATGGCCGAAAATCTTTCTTTGTTCTATATGTTGTGTCCAGACTAACCACATCGCCAAAATGATCATAGTCCACTACCATATTATCATCAGCCCAAAATATGTTGGTTATCTTATCATCAATATCAAGTTGTAAGCTGTAAAAGAATGAAGGGTTTTCAAAGTGTTGCCTTTGAAAAAGATACAACAAATGTCCTGCCTCTCCCTCCTTCATACCTCTTGTCCGCCCAGATTTTAGATGATTTTCATACTTTATTGCAAGGTAATCAACTTTCTCTGGAGTGCCAAATTGTCTACCCAACAATTGAAATGCCAGTTTTGAATGTATCTCCAAACTATTTGCCGAGTCAGCTTCAATAACCTCAGCATCATCTACCATTCCCAGTGATGGTAATTCCTGTAGTTTCTGAGCATTGCTTGGATTTACATTCCCATGATTGTGGTTAGTTTCAACATGTGTGAGACGATATTTACCATCAGGTTGGCGAGTAACTATCATATGTGCCAAGCAGCCAGTTCTAGTTTCCTTTCGGTGTTTCTTCACATTAGCATCTCGCTTGTCTTTCCGCCGGTAACCTTGCCTAGAACAGGTGAATTTTCTTGATACCACCTGACCATGTACCTTACTCTTGTTGACCCAATCCTTTCGAACACTAAAGCCTACCAATCCAGCATATTTGGTGTAATATCTGTATGCATGTTCGTCTGACTTAAACTCCATGCCAATTTTAAGTACACCATCCACATTCGCTTCATTTTTCGATAAAAGATTCGATTGCGCTGTTGTTGCACTAACAACAGATGCTTTTGGGCTGCGGCAGTCCTGCTCCACATTCAAGTCCAAGTTATTTGACGCATGGAGTCTGATATCCTCCTGAGTACTAACCACATCATCTTCATCATCATCGTTCATAGCCTTTGACCTTCACCATGAGAGCAAGAATGAGTAAAACACCACGTGATGAGAATTCTGATTTACAAAATTAGTTATTTTTTCTCACTTTGCTCCCCCATTCTAGATCATATTATGTAAACCTTTGTTCCCCAAAATTCTCCGAAAGAACAGGCTCCTACAGTACCACTACTGGATACTCACATGGTCCTTGAATGCTATTTGACAAGCATGCTCCAAGATGACCTACTTCAGCACCTAAAAACACAGTTTTTTCTTCTTCTGAAAACTATACCTAAACTCCTATACTTAGGCTCTATATGAGTATGATTCTGTTTTTACCCCATCTAATAGCACTATCATATAAGTGTAGTGTAGTTAACAATTCTACATTTCACATATATGAATATGACCCATTAGCCCAGGAACAAAAAACATATAATGGGATACCACAAGTCAAGCTTACCCAAAAGAATATCGAAAAATCATTAACAATCACTCCAACACCCATAATCTACTTTCTATCAGAACAATTAAACAGTAAAAAAAAATCATTTCACTTTACAAAGCAAATATAAAAAACAGAAATTTCTTAGATTCAAGAACTTAAGCATAGAATGAATATAATTGTGAACCTCTGTGATTTGGAATATGTAATGTAATACATGGAGGTGGATAGACTCAGTGTAGTGAGAAATGATTGATTATGACACAAATTAACAATCCACGGATATAATAAATGCAAAAGAACTCTCAGATAATCATTTAGATTAACATCAATCGAACCATAGTCAGCCACACAATCCGTGAAAGACATTATTACCGAGAGAGAGAGAGAGAGAGAGAGAGGAGTACCTGAAAGAATTCGACAGCTACTGACTGAAAATTAGGGATTAATACGAAGAAGAAGAAGAAGAAGAAGAGAGAGAGAGAGAGAGAGAAAAGGGTGGGGTGAGGTTGCGTCTGGGTTCGTGAGTCGTCTGGACTCTGGAGTAGAACGTAACCTTGGAGAAAGATAGAGGAGGAACTAGTGGGATTTCAAATACTGCAGGGGTGAATATGTGTAATTCAACGAATTGCAACATAAATTTATGTTATTGGGCCGGGTCGAGCGAACCCATGGTCGAAATTCATACTTGTCCTGTGCCTGATGGGCTGGGCTGACCAGCCATGGCCACCCTCTAATAGAGTATCCTATCCATTCTATTATTGATTAAGCCCACTTTATTTGTACCCACCCATTAATAATTGCAAACACTCTAATTATTTGCATTGACTTTTTTGGTCAGACCATCCAACATCCGAAAGTTATTTTGGATTTCGACTAATTCGAATTCGAGCCAGGTAGGACCATAAGGACGGCAAAACTCTTCCTACTGATCGCAACTGCGTTCCCAAGACTCGAACTTGAGACTTTGGTTAAGTTAGAACAATCTCTCATCAAACGCTCGGTGGTAATTACTTGCATTGACGCCACCAATAAACTATGCATAATGTTGGACTAACCAAAAAAATAGATTACAAATAAAGATCAAATGACACAATATTTGAATGATGATGCTTTTGGTCCCAACTTTTGTTCAGTTAAAATTCCAGTTTTACTTATTATGCCACCTGTCACATTATTTCGTCTCTGTTTTTTATCCTATTTTTTTGTCAGTATAATGTTACCAATATATTATTATTAAGATGAGCTGCATGACAACGCTGAGCATTGGAAATGTATTTGACAGCTTCCTTTGTTGCCAATAGCAGCAGGTCCAGGAAATTGAACTTAAGATCTCTCTCTCTCTCTCACACACACACACACAATGTTCAAGAAAATCATACTCCCTATTGTCTGTATGTTTTATTTGATTAGGTAAGTGTCCTTGAAAATTTAGCTGCAGAATTAAATCAGATTCGACGTACACCCTCAAGTGATGCCCCTTTAGTCAAACGTCTCTGCAATGCAAAACTATAAGCAAAAATCTCATAATCCCCGCTTCTTTTTCTTTTTATAATGCACATATGATTGGCATTTATGTGGATGATACTGAGAATCGGCTGTTGATTCATTAGTTCATTATGGGTGGATTGGATTCAACTGGACAGCCTGATTTAAAGTTTAATCTTCAATGAACTGTCATTGTTTGTGATCCACCTGACCGCGATAGCATCAAAATTTCCTTTAAATTCAATCGACTGTGTGGCGATTGAGATGGATAGTGCGAGAGATGGTGCTTGTAATGGGGTACCATTAGTAAAGCTGAACATTTACAGATACTCAGAAACTCTGTTGTTTTATTCATCAAATTGAACTCTTCTCTGACCTTCATTACATAGCACTAGTTTTTCATCAGAAGCCTTCTCTAAAGATCTCTAAGGAGAAGTATAAAAGAAGATCTAAGAAGAACTCAAAAGACATTATTTGTGGATCAGGTGCAGGCCGGGCTCAATTTCCTGCATATTGAAAATTTGTCAACAATTAGAATTTTTGAAGAAACTTTGAGAATCGGTGTGTGTGTGTGTGTGTTTGAGAGAGAGAGAGGACTAAGCACCACAAGTGACTGGAGGGAGGTTGCACTGAGCAGGAAGGCGAGAAGCAATCCTGATGGTGTTGCAAAGGCAGTCATGGTCCACGGCTTGGAGTGCACCACAGCAGTCAGAGGAGGGGTTGGCGTTAGCATCAGCACCAGGCATCACAAAGGGTGCACACACATTCAGGTTGCTGAGCTCGCCCGAGCAGGTTTGTGCCTGGGATTCAGCCACCTGAGTTTGCAGCACCACAAGTGCGATGATCATGACAAGCAATGTTGCCCGAGAGCTGAGAGAAACAAGAGGCTTCATGGCTGCCATTAGCAATTTTTTTTCTTCTGCTTCTGTTCACCCAATTGTTTGATATTGTTGCCAATGCATGACTTTTCACTTCTACTTATAGTGAAGAAATACTTACTGGATTGGGAATGGGCAAGTTTACATGAGTCACCTAATTTGAGTTAGGTGCTCAGCACAATTTCAATGGGATCCTAAATAGTAAGAGGAAAGCAAGTTCCATGCCCAATTCCTTTAGCAGATAGTTTTGAGATATCACGTATAGTAATCACACATCGGAAGCCAAAGGCGTGGCAAAAAGACTATGAAATGAATATTGTTGTGATTGTGCAGCAATTATAGTGAATAATAAGTAAACAATCAATCAAGAAAACAAAAGAGAATAACACACAGATTTACCCGCTCCGACATCTGCCTCTTTGCTATTGTGCACACAGCAAACATGAGACACATATATTCTAACCATAATAATGGATCTTCATACCCATGACGGTACCCGTAGGCCCCGTATTTTACCCTCTGTTTCATACTCATGAAAATCTGAACCTCAAACCTTCACTACAGCATTTTCCCATGTTCATTGGCGTCAAGCTATGTTTGACGAATTTAATGCCTTGCTTAAAAATAAAACTTGGTCTTTGGTTCCTTTGCCATCTAATATCAATGTCATTGGTTCAAAGTGGGTGTTCAAAGTAAAACAACGGTCTGATGGTTCCTTGGAACTTTACAAGGCCCGTCTTGTTGCTCAAGAATTTCGTCAAAAACCAGGAGTTGATTACGATTAAACTTATAGTCCGGTGGTCAAACCCACTGCCATCCGGACGATTCTCTCACTTGCCTTGTCTCGTAATTGGCCAGTCCATCAACTCGATGTCAAGAATGCATTTTTGCATGGTTTGTTGACTGAAACTGTTTACATGAAGCAACCCAAGGGTTTTGTTCACCCGCACTATCCTAATTGTGTATGTTGGTTGAATAAAGCTATCTACGATTTGAAATAGGCACCACGTGCTTGGTTTCAACGTTTCACTGGTTTTTTGTATAAACAAGGCTTCCGTTGTAGTCATTCTAACTCTTCTATGTTCATTTTCCAAACATCAACCGACATGGTGATTCTCTTGTTATATGTCGATGACATTCTTCTCACGGCTTCTTCTCAGTCATTGTTAACTCATGTCACAGCTTCAATGAAGTCTGAATTTTCTATGTCTGATTTAGGCCTTGTTCATCATTTTCTTTGTATTACTATTACTTCTAATTCCGATGGATTTTTTCTGTCTCAACCCAAGTATACCAAGGATCTTTTACTCAAAAGTGGCCTGCATCATGCTAAACCAGTCAACACACCCCTACCAAGCAAACTTTATCCTATTTCCTCTCCTGACCGTGCATACTCAAATCCCTCTCATTATCGCAGCCAGGTTGGAGCACTACAATACTTGACTTTCACCCGCCCGGACATTGCCTTTGATGTACATCATGTTTGCCAGCACATGCATGATCCAAGAGATTCCCATTTTTTAGCGATAAAACGCATCTTGCGTTACTCAAATGAACTATTCATTTTGGACTCCAATTGTATAAAAGCAATTTTGATCAAATAATGGCATATTCAGAAGCTGATTGGGCAGGATGTCCTCATTCTCGTCGCTCTACCATTGACTACTGTGTGTTTCTTGGATCCAATCTGGTTTCTTGGCCTGCAAAGAAACAACCTATGTCTCCCGTTCCAGTGCAGAAGCAGAGTATTGTTCAGTAGCATATACCTTAGCTAATACTTGTTGGTTACAATCTCTTCTCAGTGATTTGCATATACCACTCAAAAAACCAACTGTGGTTTATTGTGACAATATCAGTGCCACCTACTTGGCAATCAATCCAGTTCAACATGCTCGCACAAAACATATTGAGGTTGATATTCATTTTGTTCGTGAACGTGTTGCATGGGGGCAGCTAAGGGTTCAACATGTGTCTACACATGACCGGTTGGCAGATATAGTTACCAAAAGCTTACCTGCTTCCAAGTTTCGAGAATTAAGATACAATCTATGTATGCTTCCATCCGCCGCTTAGATTGTGGGGGCATATTAGAGTGTTCTTTGTTTGTACTATTCAGTAGGGTTAGTTGTGTCAATATACACATGTACTCCTCTTATATATATGATAATACATTCACGCTAAGGGGTGTTGAATTCCATTATTCTTCGGTAAACAATTCACAAAAGAATTAGTGAAGCTAACACCGAAAAAAAACAACCTTATAAATATGAATTCTGCAACAAAGACAGATCAAATCAAAGAAGCGAAAAATAATGGTTCTAAGAAGTGTTTGATCCTCCTTGATCAGAGGTAGCAGGAGCAGTCCAATATGACTTCACTGCAAATAGAAGCTTCTCCCTCTGTAGGGGTCCATCTTCATGGTCGACAATCTGACTATCCCAGTTCAGTCCATCTGTAATCCTCTTCACCTTAACCAACATATCTACATCATCCCGGAAGATTATGCTTCCTTCAGGCCTTAAAATTCTATCCATTTCAAGTAGAATATCTTCCATTTCACATCTGTAAATCAAAAATGCAGAGAAAAACAGTAGAAGCTAGTTATTACGAAGTTTCACACAGTTCCATACAATTACAAGGAATTCAGTACCATTGAGTCTTTTTTAGTGTCACCACCCTGAATTGACTTTTGCACAACAATACCACCAAGAAAAAAGTAGAGATTGATTACCTGTCTTTGTAGAGGGTAAACACTGAATCGGCATGAATGAGATCATAGGTTCTAGGATAGGTAGACATCGCTTCACACCTAATGTACCAAACCAATTACAAGCTGCAAACCTGAAATAATGCACTTAAAAACAGATAAAGGTAAGAGCATACCAGCTCTGGTATGTGCCAATTAATCCCCGTTCATAAATAACTCCAAGCGTGTTGACCTTGGCCTCAACAGGAACCACATTCATCACCCAAACTGGATCTTCAATCAGAGAAGCAGCAAATCCACCCAAGTAAGCATTCATGTCAAGAAGATTTCTGTACCTTCCTGCCTGCCCGAGTTGATTGTTCACCGTTTTATAATAAGACACCCTCCTGTTCCATACCAGAATATCTTTCTGGAAAACCTCAGCTGTAACTCCTCTCACAGTTCCCCGACTAATCCTAGGAGGGATCACGTTTAATCTCTCTGG
The DNA here is from genome assembly GCA_023539305.1 of Ilex asprella. Taxonomy (NCBI): domain Eukaryota; kingdom Viridiplantae; phylum Streptophyta; class Magnoliopsida; order Aquifoliales; family Aquifoliaceae; genus Ilex; species Ilex asprella. The sequence goes on along the minus strand of CM042201.1, from coordinate 19,759,950 downwards.
CCATTTTGCCAATTCCCCACCTGCAACCTCTTCAATGTTGGGAACTTCTGGCAAGGGAGTTAAACAATTCTCCAAGTTTGTGTACCTGAAAAATCATCATGTTATATAGGCTTGAGCATGAAGCACACACCAAACAGTATGTATTCAAATTCGCGTGTTAACTATTTGGATGGAGAGCACAAACCAGGCCTTGTCAGGATCTTGGGCAGGGCAGAAAGGTGGGTTCTTGATAATCTTCCTGCTAGCTTTGCAATTTATATGGTTGGTGGGCTTTTGCCATATGGCAATGCCCTCCTTCTCCACCAACTTCTTCCAGCAAAGGCTTTTAGCAACTTTCTCAATAACAGTTTGCTCATCACTCAAATCCTTCTTCGTTCTCTGCCATCCTCTCCATTGTTTCTTCCAGTTGATTGGTGGACCAGAGAGGATCCAATATCCACCAGGCCTTAGAACTCGATCAACTTCAATCAAATAAACGCCATCTATTCCACAATACACCAATCTTTAACTTCAACTATATACTAAGAAGTGTTGTAGAGGTCATCAAAGTTAAGAAACATTATCTTCACAATGGTAATGTATACGATAAGGGAGTCACGGAAATACCATACTGGCCCCATGGAATGAGGCAACGAGAGCAATGAGCCATGTCGAATGCTCTTGATGGATAAGGAAGCCTCTTGGATGCAATGACACCAATCAAAGCAGGAACCCCTCTCTCCAGAGCAAACTGTACCTGCGCTTCATGTGTATCCCTCGGTGCAAACGACATTGTGAGGATGTTTCTTGAGAGAAGATAAGCACCCCAACTTGCAACCTGATACAATAAAATTGTATTTTTGTTTTTAATAATGTCCACAAAATGGAATTAAAAGTAATTTTGCAATACTTTTTTTTTTTTCCAAATCTACCAAGAACATTTCAAGGATGCTCAAGTATTGCTCCGGCTTCTTGGTATTGTACCTTCTTTCTTATCCAATCACAAGATGGCATGCGAATTTTTTTTTATTATTTTATTTTATTAATCGTTCTAAAGATCTATGATTATATACACCTCAAACAAACATTTAGCGCCGAAAAACATTTTCCAATACCATAGTGTAATCCTAAAACAACTCATGAATTTGCAAACCTTTGAAAGGAGGTTTTTTTTTTTTTTAATTAGCACATTGCATCTATATAAACAGCATTATGGCAAAATACAGTTTCTTAACTATAGAATGTTAAGAATACAATCCAATACATTTTACACCAATCTTCGTGTATTGGTGGACCCGTTTACAGACTGTGGGTCCCACTGATTTCAAAGAAAATAAAAATAAAATCTAGTGAAATCGATCTAACATGAGGATAAATCCTCGACCCCACATCAATACTAATCACAGTATGATCCTAAATGGCAAAATTAATGTATTATTTGGTCTGTTAAACAAAACAGAAGGTAAACTAATGCATGGAGTGGTTGACAGAAAACTGAATGGGTTCTATACTGCTAGTGACATGAGATACAGAAGTAAGTGTCCGGTTTCTGAGTATCTCACTAATTGATCTTTTTTTCTGACTACCCCCACTAATTTATTACCCATAATTAATGCCAAAACGAATCTCAGTGAGTCCAGATAATCTTCAAATTATATCGTTTCACGTGTATAAAGAGTTATTTTGAAGAACATCATCTATGCAGCAAAGATTTCATATGTAAAATAACGTCGTTTTGACAAACAACACCATAAGGATCTACTCCCGTCGTAACTTATTTGAGACAATATTTTCCAAAAAAGTTTATAGACTAATCTAAAAAAGGCAGTTACATATTATTAGCAAAAAAAAATTCCTACCCATAAACTTGTCCAAAATATCAAAAACTTTGGAAAATTCTCAAATCTTGTCCCTGATTTGTCGGAGAAAGTTTGAGATTTTTTTTGTATAATTGCAATATCAAAAGGAAAATAAAGCAGGACGGAAAAATAAAATTTTGATACTATACAGATAAATAAAAAACAACCGAAAAGTAGTAAGTTATACCTAAAAAGTGATAATCTTTATAGAAAAAAAATAGGAAGTGAACCTAAAAAATCATACGTCCTAAAAATTAATAATTTTTACCCAAAATATAACATAAATATCCAAAAAAATTGTAAGTAATACGTTTTTTTTTTGGTAGTCAAACTCATATCAAAACCATATTGCCAGTTGGTAATAAAAAAATGTATCTTTCTTTTTGGTAACGAGTATATTTGAAATCGCCCATAAATCATGCACATCAATTAAAATTGCAATATTTTTGAAAAAATATTGGATTTAACGGTGATATTACATGACATTAATGATGTTGTGTCACCGATTGGTGATAAAAAAGTTGCTGCGTCTAATTAATCATAAAATTCTTAGAAACTTAATCAGCAAAGAAAATTAATCATAAAATTCCTCTAAATGGATCCAATTACCCAACTAAACCGGCCGGTTCAATCAAAGATGCATTGAAAACTCTTGAAAATATCGTAAAAAAACTAAGCTTACCCCGCAACCAGTATCAATGGCGGTCCGAATAGACCCATCTTTGAGATTGATCAGCTTGCCAATATCATCGATGTAGGCATCAGCACCGTTGGGGAACATGGTCCCACCACCAGGGAATCTGAACCGGTCCTCTTCATATCTAATCCAGTTCTGAACCGCTTTCTCCACCGTTAATTTCTTGTGTGGTACATTGGCATACCACACCAGATCCCTGCTCATTGGCCACTTGAATGGGTTCATGTAACCGTGAGGCGCAGGTACACGGCACTTCAGTAGTTCACCCTTCTCAGGGCAATGCCTCTCTCTGTATATCAACCGGCGTCTGTTAAACTTCAGAGATCTTTCTGGGTCCTCACATGGTGTGTATTCGCTGTACTTCACGTCACAAGATGGGTAGGTTTTGATGATCTCGTCGGGAAGTGTGACAGCACCGCCGTCATCGAGGGAGTGGTGGGTGGCGAAGTCTAGGGGTTGTGTAGAGGTTGATATTGATGTTGTGGTTGTAGGGGTTTTGGTAGAGTTCTTGGTGGAGATGGTACAAGGGATGGAGGCACCAAGGTTTGCGGTGATGGATGTGATGGAGCCGCTTCCATGTTGCCAGACGCCAAGGAGGTACGCGAGGGAACACAGAACAATGATGAGAGCAAGTGAATAAAGCTTGGTTTTTTTCCAGTGAGGGTTGACGGTGGTGGGTTTGGAAGTTGAGTTGTAATATGGTGGATTTGAACCCGCCATGGCTGTATGTGCTAGTTCTATTCTCTCTCTCTCAATCTATTTAGCAGTAAGTGTTTATATATATTGGCGACGGTGAATGATTGAGTAGGGTACTAGGGTTAGAGATTGGAAAGGATGGAAATGTGGAAGAGAGACAGGTTTGGAAACAAGTTGGATTTGTCGGCGATGAGTGTACGACTGTACGTGCATTTTATAGTATTACTAATAATTACTATGTGAAGCTAATATAGATGGGTGCTCGGCTTTCAGAGGAGGAGAGAATGGAAGTAGGGGAGGTGAAGAGAAAGAGAAGACTAGAAGAGGACGGTTACGTTTGGACTTTGATGAGAGACAGAGAGAGAGAGACAGGCAGACGAGAAAGAAGTTGATTATAAGATCTCTGGATTAACATTTTCCTTTTAAGAAATAAAAAAGTATACTTAGACCCCATTGAATTATGCCTCTCATTTTAAATCTTCTCTATCCTATCAATTTTTTCATATTACGCATTAAAGTTATTGATTTGAGTTTTGGAAACATGAAAAAAAATTAAGAAAGTCTTAAACTCGGGGTGGTGGGTAACTGAATTTAGAACAATGCTATATATTTCAAATTTGTATCTCAAATTTGTATTCTAAATCAATGAGAATCATTGGATGAGTGGGTCCCATTAATTTTTTTCATTGGGATCCACTCATCTAATGATTCTCATTAATTTGGGATGCACATTTGAGATACAAATTTAGAATACAAAACATTACTCCTGAATTTAAAGTAAGAGAGTTAGTCATTATAGATCCTGCCCTATTAGGGGTCTTAGTGTATTTATACTTAAAAGAAATTAAATATAATAGTAGATTTTTAGGTGAGGATTAGGGAAGTGCGTGCCTGTTTAACAGTCCGGTCTAGTATATCCCGGTCCAGATCAGTGCTATGAGAAGCTGTCATTGTCAAATATATTATGCTAATTAATGGTCGTACGACTAGATCAGGTCAACCCCACTAAGGTTTAGGAAAATTCATGTTGTGCCGTACCACGAATGAGCTTATTACATGTTCCATGAAAAATAAAATTAATTAACTTTTAGAGAATATATGTGAAAACATACTATATTCATCTCTCTCTCTCCCATTGGGGGGAGGTTTTTTCTATCAATTTTGTTCAAACAAAAAGAGAGTCAAAGCCAAAAAAGCCTTCGAAATATTCCATCTACTTCGAGGACGGCTTTCCGTGGCCCTCCTGTACGTAACGTACTAATTACGATATGTTTTTTTTTTTTGACTTCCAAAAACATATGTGTTATGACAAGGACTTCTAAAGGGCCCGGAAAGCCCGAGTTGTTGGATTTGGCCCAAACAAGAACAGCTTCGTACTCTTAACTGAAGCAATCCCAGAGCCCTTAAAAAAGAATAACTCTGGGCTAAGATGTGAGGGGCAAAGCTGCCCAAGGTGTTGATGGATTTGACCCAACCAAAAACAGCATCGTTCTCTTTTTAAGCAAGCCCGTAGCCCGTAAAAGCTTGATGCTTTTATCAAACCACCTTGGGCTTTGAAGTAAAAATATGTTGGTGCTACGCTCTCCAATGGCGATGAGCTTGCATTTTGTACGAGTTAATGCAAACATAATTTGTGTCCATCTCGAACTAATTATTTTTCGAGTATTACTAAATAGACTTAAAAATTAGACTTAAAAAATTGACTTAATAATCTCAATCATTGAATAGGTAGTAGGTCCCAATAAATACTGGGACATACAATAAAATCAATAGTTGTAATTATTAAGTTTAATTTTTAAATTTATTTTTTAAGTCCATGTTACATTATTCTTATTTTTTAATTTAAAGCTTAGAGATATTCACATTAAATTACACACACCTTAATTAATTATTTTTTCGGTCCAATTAAAAATAGAACATCAATGCTCTGTACTAATTTGAATCCAGCTGGAGTTGAACATGATTTTCCATTTCCCAGAGGCAGTAGTATGAGTGCGACACATCATAGTCAGTCATTATGGGCGTAGAATTTTGGTGCACTGAGCCCACACAAAAAGTCATTAAAAACCATAATCTTGAATTAATAATACTTTGGACCCACTGTGACAAAGCATAATTTTCTCAAGAGTACGGTAGGGTGGAAAAATGAGTCACAAAACGTCAACGCAACGATCTCTATAGTCTACACATCACATTAACTTCCATTATTATGGGTAATTGAAACTAGTTAATTCTCATAAATACTAGTTAATGAAACACTCCCTTCTAGGTTAAAAAAACGTAATTTTGAGACATAATTGGAGACCTAATTTAACACAGTCATTAATTAACTGTGAATTCCAACGCCACGTGAATATCACTTTCAGTTTAATGGTTACATTTAATTAGATTTCGAGATGAGATCTCCAAATTAAGTTCAAATAATACTTTTCTTTATTTTATTTTATATTACTAATAATGAAAAACAAAGTCTTTATAAAAATGACTCAATAAAATAAAACTGTATCATTATTGTATGAAATTTACTTTCCTATATAAAAAATAAGCAATGTTATTGGGACCGAATTCACTGTGAAATTTGGATTAACTGTAGACCACATCAATCATTAAAATTTAGTGTTGATCCAATAATTTCTATAAAATCACATTATTATGTCAACAAATTATGTCAATTTTTTAGATCCAAATAACATTACTCATTAAAAATATTCTCTCTTCCCTCTCAGACATCTCTTGCCCTCTACTCTCTCTTCCTAAAAAACATTTAATTGGAATATGACAGAAAAGGAACACTTGATTTGCTTTTATCACTTTAAAAGTATATTATTTGGATTTAGAACACTATTATGCTCTCCAAATTATTACTCAAATTTTCCATTTCAAATATATGTGGACCCATGCATATCATTTTGTGGGTCCCCAAAAATCATTTTTTTCATTGTGTGGTGTACATATATTTGTTATAGAAGGTTTGAGTTTTAATTTGTACAACATAACATTTCTCTTAAATTTAGTAGATTAAAAACGCGTATCTCGATTAATCTATTTTTTTGTTCGAATTAAATTTACAGTTCGTCTCTGATTCAATTTGAACTAGAAGTTCAAATTTGGGTTAATTACATTATGACTTATGAGCCTCAATTTTTTTCTTTTTTTTTAATAGGTATAAAATGGGTTTCTAAATGGACATAATGGTTAAAACCCGATTATAGCTGGATATTGGGCTAGGCCAATGAAACCGTATCCAAAACGCGGGGTATCTTTCGGGGTCGGGTCAGAAATATAATAGTTCGAAGAGAAAAAGACGAAACGGGGTCTATTCCACTTTTCAGGCTTGCTCCAGTTGGGGTTTGTAAGCAAGAGCAGAGGCCGAGAGAGAAAAAAGGGAGAACTTTTCCAGCTCTGCAACAATGGCCGACGAAGACTTCGAGATGGACGGAGGGTCCGTAATCTCTCTCCCCTCTCTCTCTCTCTATCTATCTCTGTATATATACATATATATGCACAGACCTCGAATTAGGGTTTTGGTGTTGGTTTCTTATTTTGTTCAAAGTTGATCATGGAATTTTATATTATGCCCTTCTGAATATTTTGATTAACTCTGGGAATAATTATGTTTTAGGATTACCGAATGGAAATTACGCCGATCATATTCGCTTGTTTGATTTTTTTTGGTTTTTGCTTTCAATTAACGGAACCTGATTGTAATTTCATCTTGTAAATTTTAGTTCATTTTTTTATTTAATTGGTATAGTTAGCTTCACTTGGTATCTTCAGTTACTTGTGTGTGTGTGTGTGTGTGTGTGTGTGTACGTATTCTATGTGTTATAAAGCAAATGGAGATGATTTTAGAGTTACCAAGGTTAGCTTGAGCTACTTTAACTGGTTAAAGCTTTGGCTTTTGGATGATTTTAAGTGAGACCCTGCTGAGTTTAAAAACTTATTGGCATAAAAGGGATCAATTATTCATTTTAGAAGTAATTCAAATCGAATTCTTTGTACCTTGGGGGAGACTACGTTTTTGAATAACTGAGTTAGAAAGCTCATATTTTTATTTTATTTTTATCAGAGAATACTACAACACTTCTATTTAGAAAGTAGAAATGTCATAGGATCTTATAACTCACACACACACCCGAGGGCTATCCGATGTGGGATAGCCCCATATATTTTTTATTTAATTTAGTGCATATTACCTCTTTGATTTGTATTGGAGGTTTTCTTTTGTTTGTGCTGGGAAGGTGTCAGTAACCAGGTAACCAAACTTGGAAGGCTCAATGAGAATGATTGCACTTCCTTTTTTGAAGGATTAATTTTGCAATTAATGATATGATGATGGTGGTTTGAATTTTGGTGGATTATAAGGGCACTTTTCAAGAGGCTGTCTTCTTTGATTTAAAGGAAATGGGTATCAACAACTTCAAATAGTCTTTGTTTGCATCCGAATATTTAGGTACTTATAATATAATTCTCTGAACCTGGAGTGACTTTTTTCTATATTTTGTTCAGAATAAGCCCCTGTGAAATTAATGGGGCATGCGTAACTCCTTTACCTTTCTTGATCTTGCAACTAATCATTCATTGACATATTTTATTGCTCCAATAAACCAATAGTATGCGTTGCCATTAACCGTCTAACATGCTAAACCCTGGAAAACGTATACATTTGATGCTCATAGAGCATACCTTTTGGCAATCAACCTATTTTGTGAAGAATAACTACATTTTGATGCCAAATAATTTGTAATTTTCCTTACTTTGTCCAGATACGAGGATGAGCCCATTGAGCCTGAGATTGAGGTAAGTGGTTTTCACTGTAATCTTTTTTCAATGTATCTAGTGTAGTTTGTTATTGGTGTGCAAGTAGATTATTTTAAATACTATTGGAATATTTCACAGGAAGGGGCAGAGGAGGAAGTAGAAGGAGATAACAATAACCCTGAGGACATTCCTGATCCTCTTTTAGTTGATGGTGAAGAAAAACAGGAACGAGCACCAGGAGAACGACCTCGGAAGACATCAAAATACATGACAAAATATGAGCGAGCCAGAATTTTGGGCACTCGTGCCCTGCAGATTAGGTAATGTTTTTGTTATTTGAATTTTTCAGTTTTGGAATTTGGGAAGTTGAATTACCAGAGTTGAGGATGTGTTTAACTCTTTACCTTAATTGGACAGCATGAATGCACCTGTTATGGTTGAGTTGGAGGGTGAAACCGACCCACTTGAGGTACGCTTTGTTAGAGCATTGTTTAAGAAGAATCCAGCAGTTTTTCTTGTCCTCTTTGCCATCATTATTAAAATGCTTACGGAGCCCTGATGCAAACTTTTCAATACTTCCGGTTTGTGTCAAATATTACTTCCCAATTTCTAATCTTGTCACCCACGCATCAAATATATCATGATGCATGCACAGGATCGACACTGCTCAGTACTATCTTTGAAGTATTGGAAGAGAATAAATTATTTCTGTAAATTTGACAGAAAGAAGAAAGAAACTAGAGGTTCATGATCTTGATGCCATCCTTAAAAATTAAAACCAACAAATCTCTTGTGAAGTTAGTAAATAGTACTATGTAATTGAGAAGCTGGCAATTATGTTTTTATTTTATTTTTGTGATTGAGAAGTGGAGAATAGTTACTGCTTCTCTTTTTTCACATTTCGATTACTCTTTATCACATTTTTCTCATCTATTCGTTTTAGATTGCTATGAAGGAGCTCCGACAGCGGAAGATACCCTTCACCATTCGCCGCTACCTACCTGATGGGAGGTAAGATTTGCAGTAAATACTTTCGAAGTTATTTGATGCTGTCCTAATGGGATGTGCATCCATATACTTTCAAAGTTATTCAATGCTATCCTAATGGGATGTCATCCATTTTTGGTGCTCTTTAATTGCAATTCTGCTTATTGAAAAGAGGGGGTAAAGGAATGAAGAACTTATTTGGTGCTTCCTCCCCCCCCCCCCCCCACCCTGGCCACCTGCCCAGCCACCCACCTACCCATGCCAACCTTTTCTCTCTTCTTTATGCCTTCTTCCAAAAATGAATATATTTTACTGATTCATTTTTGCAAAATTCTCAGTTATGAAGACTGGGGGGTTGATGAATTGATTGTGGAAGACTCATGGAAGAGACAAGTGGGAGGTGATTGATGGGCATTTGCATGAATGGCTCTTGAAGGTTATGTTTGTTGCTAGTTTGTGGAGCTATCAGTAATGAGCATATTAATATTGTTCTGAGTAACCAACCTGATGGGATTAAGTTGGCGTGTGTCCTGTGTTGCACTTAATGATGATGCACTCCTGCTTTGACTTGGTGATGTTCCAAATTTATAAAATGGTGGACTGAAGCTAGTATTTATCATTTGTGCTTGTGTCGCACTAGGCCGCATTATAGTTGCTAAAGTAAGACTATCACGTTGAAAAGTTATTTTTCGGTGTCGTATTGAAAGTTTCTACAAGGGTAAGTTATACAACTCAATCTAGTGAGTTTATAACAAAATAGATTTGTTTGGAACTGATCATAGTTTTTAAAATTGATCTAGTTGTTTTATGATCGATTAGAATTTCTTTTGTCGTAACTTTTATCTTATTGAGTTTTAATATAACTCCAGTTAGTTTTTTAACTTTTATTATACCCCTAGTCTTATCCTAGTTGCTGAAACCAACCACTACCAACAGATTAGCTTTTTGAGTCGGTGGTTGGGAGCACAAAAGCTAGCTGCTCAGTTGAAGTCAAAGAAAGATTCATCGACTCATCAATTGTGGCGCACAACACAGAGGGTTTGGCCGCTAGGATTAAATGATCTTAAAAAAATGTTCAAATTCGGTTTGTTTAGAACATAAGCCGAGTTCAAATCGAGTCCTATTCGAGTCGATTCTGATTCAAGTTTTATTCGAGTTGAACCTGAATTGAATTAGACATGAGTAATTTAGTTCAATCATACTGATTGTCGCATTCTTTAAGCCGGATAAATTTTTTCTGTTCCTCCAAAATTTCCCCAATATTATAATTGTGCCACTGGGGATAAATGCCTATAAATAGGCCATTAGGAAAGTATCATATGATACCCAATAACAGCTATTTAATGCTATATTTGACCCAACAACTCCTGAAACACAACACCTATGTTGATACTCGATGCTGGTTAAGTTTCGAATCAAATTTTAAAATAAAATGATATTGTTTAAGATGAGTTTCAGAGGTTAATTTTGTCGAAATTTAAAATGATATTCAAGATTTTTCAGATGTTTTTTACGTTGAAAAAATATAAATGTTGATTAATTTGACTAACATTAAACTTGATAAAATGAAATGGTTGAATAATTAAAAACTGAGATTATTCAAGAATACACATATTCAATGGATTACACATAAATTTTTTGGTAGTGGATTCATAATTAAAAAAGCGTTTGTGGTTGTTCTAGATGAAATGAAACAAAAGATGAGGTAGAGTTAGGATAGTTATTGTATGAAGTATACTCAATGTTAGATGATCTATATAAATATTACAAGTTGTCTTGTATAAAATCAATTGTTGCTTCTATTTCTTATTAATTTCTTTTCTCATAATTTGAACTCAGAGAAAGAAGAGAAAAGAGGGTTCTATGAAAAATATGGCTAGAAATTCATAATAGAGTTCGAGTACAATGACTAATGATTTAATGCATTGTTTCAAAACTCAGCTTGGACATCAATCCAATAAAGGGACAGGGACAACATGTCACAATAATAAAAAAAACAAAAATAATAATAAATAGGCTAAAAATCACAATAATTATAAAAATAGGACAATAAACCTAACAATATCTCACTTCACAAACATCAATATCTCACTTCGCAGTTAATTGCATAATTCATAAGCAAAATAACTGATCAAAAAATATGCTCAATTAATTGCATAATCCTAGAAAAAGAGCCATATAATTGTATAAAAATTATAAAAATCATTATGTCCAAAGCTTCAATGTATAAAAATCAAAAATCAAATATAGCAAATTAGAGCTTTTACATATAATGTACTTGCTGGCTGCTACTGTCAATGGTAGTCCTCGATGTCGATGCTTCGATGGAGCTTTGAAGCACAACACCCTTCGTCCGTTACTTGCTCGAAGTGGCACATACCACATAGAGAGAATTGAGACCGAAACCCAACGAGAGAGAGAGAGAGAGAGTTGAGAGTTTGAGAGAAAGACACTCACTTAGATTAGTCTGATTGGTTGAGAAGATTATCTACCCTCGCAAAGAGATAGAAGTGAAGATCGTCGACAGACTAATAGCAAACAATCCGATCAATACATATTTTTATTGATTAAACAATTCAATCAATACACTTTTTAATAACGAACAATCTAATTAATTCATATTTTTATTTTTATTTTAAATTGTGTAATTAAAAATTTTAAAAATTAGTATTTAAAAATATAAATATTGCAGATTAATGTTTAATTTTTTTATATTATATAAGGTCTTTAACGAGATTATGATTAATATTTTGTATGTATAAATGAATTATTATTTCCAAAATCAAACTCAAGATTTCACTTTTCAGAATTGTTAGCTCGGTATTTTTTCCAATCATAGCCGACAAAGATGTAAGATTGTGTTTTGTTTTCATGGCTGGCAGGGAAAATTAAAAGAAGTCGTCGATGGTTGTTCTGTTTTTGTGGCTCCCGAGGATATATATTGCCAACCATTTGCACATGACATTTTCTCCAAAAGTTGGAGTGGACCCCACTCTTACTTTCTCACCATCTTCCAAAATAGGCTAATCATAGTTTGTTTTTTGAAACATTCTTAAATTTTTAATTTACACCTTAAAAGATAAGATTTTTGAAATTGCACCCTGAAAGATCACAAAAAACGATGCAATGTGCACTAGTCCCAGACGTCTGTTCGATTTACCGTCTAAAAATCCAGCACACGACTTGCACATGATTCTTGCAGAGATTGAATTATAAAAACACATTCATTTTCCTCATGTGAGTAGCACATGGGGTCGGTTCATCTGAAAACCCCTTTTCTTAGTCTCAAAAAAGGAGAAACGAAGGTGCTTGTGTTGGGTGGAACACAATCGAAACTACTAATCTTGTCTGTGGAACACAATTAAAGCTGCTAACCTTGGAGATCGATCAAATGTCTTGGGTTGTAAGAGAGTATAACTATGATATACCACTTGCATAGGAGTCGTCAATTTATGGTGAGAATTTTTTTCCCATCTGGAATGGTTCCAGTTTTTATGATGTGCTTGTGTTTTTTTTTTATGTCATTGTTTTCAAAGTCATAATATATTATGTGTTTGTGTGGGCTTGAGTTTTTTGGTTTTATGTGATTTGTTTTGTCTGCAAGAAGCTATGTGATTTGTGTAGGTTGATTTTAATATTCAAGTGTTGAATATTAAAATGCTCTTTTGTATAAGTTAGTATTTGTTTATGCAGAAGCTGACACTGATTATTTTACAATAAAAATGCATCATAGTGGTAAATTTGAGGGTTATGGTGACAAAGTGTACACATGTGGGAGATTAAACCACTTTGATATGTGTCATGCTGACCAAATATCTTTGATAGAGTTGAACAACATGCTGAAAGATGTTGGAGTAGGTTATTCTGAGATTATAAAATACTATCATAGAGCTAGTAAAGGGTGAAGGATATTGGAAATGATCAGCAGGTCATGGAACTTGAGAAGTGGGCAAATAGTAACGTAGTAATTGATCTATATGTGGAACACAATAAGGCTTGTACGTTGAACCCTAGTCAAGTTCAGTCAACTTGTGGTAATGAAGTAACACCTAAGAGTTCTTCTGATAAGGATGAAGCTGACAGTGAAGAATGCTCACAGGGTGAGTCTTCTAGGTCTGAATATTTTTATGATAGTAAATATGATATGAAGAATTCCCAGTTGTATGAGAATGCAGTTGATGATGATTCTAACTTTGTAGGGAAGGGGAAAAAGGTTGAAAGTAACAAACATAAAGGGGATCAGAATGTCAAGACAATAGGAATGAACAATGACAGTGGTTTAGGAGGTGAAGATTGTGAGTCTGATGAGCTGCAAAGCCTTAGTGGCTCATCTGAAGAGGATGAAACAGGGTGTGAGAGGATTAAGTATCCACATTTCAATGCTAAGACTGATATGGCTGACCCACAGTTTAAGCTAGGGATGTTATTTAAAAATTCAGCTGAGTTCAGGACAATAGTGAGACAACATGCAATCAAATGGGGGAAAAATACGATTTGCAAAAAAATGAGAAGTACAGAGTGAGGGCAGTTTGTAAATCAGGTTATGATTGGATGATATATGCTTCAAAAATGTGTTTAGAAATGACCATGCAGGTAGAAACTTACGTTGGTAGACATAGTTGCAATATGACTTTTAAAGCGAAACATGTCAATACTAAGTGGGTTACAGGTACATATATTGATAGAATTCTATCAAACCAAACCTAGCCCATTAAGTCATTGAAACAAACAATTCTGAAAGAACACGTAGTGAAGTTACATCTCAGTTTAGTATATAGAGCCAAACATAAAGCAATGACAATGGTAAATGGGACTTATAAAGAACAATTCGGCATGTTGTGGGATTATTGTGAGGAGTTGAGGAGAACAAACATAGGGACCACTTCCATTATTAAAATTAAGTTTGTAGGAGAAGGTCAATTTATGTTCAAAATGTTATATATATGTTATGGGGCATTTTTTTAAATAAAATTTTATTTAATCACAAAGTGTCAAACCATTTACAAGAAGCAAAAGATAAGGCACACACGCCTTTCCATAACAAGAAACAAAACAAAAGTTCAAAAAACTCCAATCAAAGAAGCCCCAATAGCAACCTCCAAAAAACTTCAGAAACAACACTTTTGCTAAAAACCATCAAGGCAACAACAGTAGTATTTCCATCACAAAACAAAAACTTTTATGATAGCAGCTCTTCCCTTCTACAACTTTCAAACCAATCAACACACGGACTTTAAAGGCAAAAACTATACAGTTTGTCTTAGCCCTTATCATAAAAAACAACTCTCTTTCTTTTGCGCAGTACAGATAATCCCTGCTGATCAGACCGAATAGCCAAAGAAACCTCACAAGGCAGCTGTAAACCTACCGAAAAATCTACATAATTTTTGTCCTTAACATGTCTAGCAAGTCTATCAGCTACTCCATTTGCTTCCCGAAAATATGCATCAGGCGAAACTCCAAAAGTCCCAAACAATCTTTAATAAGCTTCAAATAGCCTAGGCAAGATCAGGAACAAGCAAAAACACCCAGAACAGAGTTTACCAAAACCAAGGAATCGCATTCAATCTCCAAGCTATAGTAAGACAACCCATAATCCAAAACCAGCTTTAAACCATTAGGCAATGCTCGAAATTCAACAGTCATGTTTGAACACTCCCCATAATAAAAGGACGCTGCCAAAACAATTTTCCCCCACCATTTCTCACAACAGCTCCTCCTCCTGCAACTCCTGGATTATTTCTAGAAGCTACATCAATGTTGAGTTTCAACATACCAGTAGTAAGACATAACCACTTCACCCAGATGCATTTCAACTGAACATTACATGAGAAATCAACTTGTAAAAGCCTTAGCAAAGTAGAACCATTCGGACCATCCAAAGCTTTAGGCTTAATGTTTCTCGTTTGGTATCTAAGAACACTAAAAATTCTCATAAAAATAGAATAAGAAATCAACTTTCCTTCCCCAACAACTCTCATGCATCTTTCCTTTCACAACTGTCAATAAACAATTAAAGCAAGACTTTGAATCAAACCATGACTCAAAGAATGCTTTTTAAACACTCTGCACAACCTTCGAAACCTCACCAAAGAACCCTCCCCATGGACAATTTGAAACCCACCCACACCAGCTAACTTAGACCATACGACTCTTGCATACTAGCAATCCACAAACAAATGATCTTCAGTCTCCACATCATTAAAACACAAACAACATCTACTCACCACAACAACCCCAATTCTGCGAACATTGGAATCCAAAGGCAAAGTCTTCTTCACAATTTCCATCCAATCAACTGGGCGCTAGGTGCAGTTCTAGTTTTCCAAATAAGTGATGAAATTTCATCAACCAAACCCTGCCTCTTAATGAAATTCCAAGCAGACTTCACATAAAATTCCCTAGTTGAATTATACTGCCAAACAATTCTATCTACAACCTCAGACAAACAAAGTCCTGAATTTATCACATCATCTCTTAGATTCAGCATCAACCATGACTCCTCCACATCATTTAAAACCATCGATTCTCACGTAACAGATCAGCAATTTTGGAAAAAAAGTAAGGCATAATTTCCATTCTAGATAATAAAGCCCCACTGCCACCAATTTCACAAAAGAAATCAGCAGCTTCCCCATTCCCGACTAACAATTTAGACCCTACAATCACCTTTTCAAAGTAAGGGCGTATCAACTCAAAAGCAGCAGAATGCGACTTCCCCAAACACCTAAGCAACTTCCTCCCCTTTAAAGATTTTGACTCAAACACTTTAGCCCACAAACAAGTATCGTGCATCAAAGTCCAGACTTGTTTCATTCTAAAAACAGATTGAACTTCTTCAAACTTTCGTAGACCCAAACATCCCTCTTGTTTCGACAAAGTAATTTTACTCCACGACACCCAATGCCTTCTCTTTATATTCAATCTACTAGACCATACAAACCCAGCCATTAACGAATTAAGTCTAGCAACAACAGTATTGTGCAAATTCATACAAGCCAATAAATACATAGAAACAACACAAAGTACATACTGAACCATCAGTACTCTACCCATACTAGACAACAATTTCGTATACCAACCCTCCAATCTTCGCCTAAACTGAGCAATAACCTCATCAAAATATCGAACTCTCATTCTCCTTTGGATCACAGGACAACCCAGGTAAGTCAGGGGCAATTCTTGACAGGGATCCCAACCAACCCAGACAAGACATGCTTCCTTTCAACTGAAATATACTTTGAACCATACATAGAGCTCTTTGCCAAACTCACTATCTGTCCAGAACTGTCTTCATACCTCTTTAAAAACCCAATAAGATTCTTCAATGACCTCTTATCTTCTCTCAAAAAAATCAGTGTATCATCAGCAAAAGAGAAGATGGCTCACTAATAAAACACCTCTCCCCAAATGAAAATGTCTGAAGAGGGATTGAAGAGGGGATTACTTGAGGGATGTATATCATTAATTGGAATAGATGGATGTCATCTGAAAGGCTCACGGGCTGGAATTTTGCTTGCAGCAGTGGGAATTGATGTCAACAACCAAATGTATCCATTTGCATTTGCCGTAGTTGAGAAAGAAACAAAAAAAATCCTAGGCATGATTTTTTCAACTTATTAAACAAGATCTTGAAATAGTAAATTCACATGCATGGATTTTCATGTCAAATAAACAAAAGGAAAGTATTCAGTTCCTTTACTTTTCAATTCACTTGTGGCATAATGCAATTAACATTAAATGTTTTATGTGCTAATTATACTGTTAATGTTGCAGGGAATGTTGGTTGCAGTGGAAAACCTTTTCCCAAATGCCGAACACAGGTTTTGTGTAAGGCATTTGTACAGTAACTTCAAATCAGAACATAAGGGATTAGTTCTAAAGGATCTGATATGGAGGGCTGCTAAATCAACAACAATTGTTGATTTCAATAGTGTTATTGAGGAGTTAAAAATGATTAATGTGGTTGCTTATAATTAGTTGTTTCATAGACCACCAAAGAATTGGTCTAGAATACACTTTAGTACCTTCCCCAACTGTGATTATGTTATTGAACAATATGTGTGAGAGCTTTAATGGGTGTATTCTAGAGGCTACAGAGAAGCCTATTACAATGCTTGAAAAAAAAATAAGAATTTAGTTAATGAAGAGGTTACATCTACAGAGGGATTCTATACAGAAGTATAAAGGGAGTATTTGTCCTAACATTCAACAAAGATTGGAGCTCATCAAAGTAGAATCAGCTGGGTTCATACCAACCTAGAATGGAGATGACAAATTTGAATTAGTTGGGATGTATGGTGAATAAAAGACTGCTTTTAAGTAGAAGTGTTGTAGTGTTCTCTGGTCAAAAAAATAAAATAAAGGACTATTAATGTGAAGGATAGGACCTGCAGTTATAGGAAAATGGGATTTAACTGGAATCCCATGTAAGCATGCAATATCTACTCTCTGCTACCTAGGATTAAGAGCAGAAGACAATATGGCTGAATGGTGCAAAGTGGAAACTTTTCTGAAGTGTTATAGCCACCTGTTGAGTCCTATTAATGAAAGGGACATGCGGCCTAGGATAGGTTACTCACCTTTAATCCCTCCCGTTGTAAGCAGGATGCCTGGAAGGCCTAAGAAAGCTAGAAAAAGAGAAAAAGATGAACCATCCAATGGTAACAAGCTGAAGAGAAAATATAAGGAGATTGTGTGTTCAAGTTGTGGTCAAATTGGCCATAGCAAGAGAAAGTGTAAGAAGGCAGTAGCTGTAACACCACCATCTGCAACACTACCTGCAACACCATCACCTGCAACAACACCACTTGCACCACCACCACCTGCAACACCACCACCAACATATTCTGCAACTCCACCAATTGTATCTTTACTCAAAACACCAAGAGTGAAGTCATCTGTGTGTAATTTTGTTTGAAATTGATTTTATTTTTATGTTTGGTGTCAATACATTACTGCATTCCATACTTACACTTATGCACTGCATCAGGTTAGGAGGAACAAAGATACATCACCATTTACTACATAGTCAACATCATCTATACCACTTAGCCCATAAACACCATCTTTAACTACACCAGTTGGACCAGCCAGACCACGCACAATACAGAGGCCAATTGCACTAGTTGGACCACGAACAATGTGGAGACCACCAACAAGATGGAGGCCACAAAAACATCATCATCAGTTGAATCATCAATACCTTAGAAGTCATATGTGGAATGTTGACTTTTTTTGTGAATGACACATTTTTTGTTGAGATTAGTTGTGTTCTTTTTTAGTTGATCTCATTTTAGGAAGCATGTGTTACTATTTTTTGCAAGCTCCATTTCTAGATTAATGATGATGTGAAACTTGCTTTTAGTATTGAATGGAATTATTTGGCATTTTTCTGTTACTGATGTTTCTTTCCATTTCATATTCAATTGGACTTTTGAATTCAAACAAAAGAGATTCAGTCATAATCCATTACAATCCATCTTCATTACAACATAATATCATTGCAATACTTAAAACAATACAAAACTACGTCATAAAGTTTCACTGCATGCATCTATTTAGACAACCATTAAATCCATCTTCATCAGCTTCACTACTCATTGACCAGTTGGAAACTCTCCATCAGTACCATCTTCAGAGAGGTCACTCTTATAGCAACAAATTAGGATCATAAGCAGCCAAGAAACAACCAAACAAACCCACAACATTCTTGCCCTTCTTTTGTGTCTCTCCATCTATGTCTCCAAGTTTGTTACACGACGTAATAAGTCAGATATTATCTATCGTTCTCGGATACACATAGGTGGATCAACCCAAGTAAAATAACCACATGGACCACCTTCCTACACGTGCAAAATACAAATATTTGTTAACTCTGTGCAAAAAAATTACATAAAAGACTTTTTTCAAATAAAAAAAAATCATATGAAATAGAACAACTATAATCCATAATGTGTGAAAAAATCGGTGAGAATATTACTAAATTTCTAATGGGATGTGAAGTTATACTGCATAATTATCGCAAGCCCTAAACCTCTTCTCAGGGTTTAGTTCTGTCCATGAGATCTTCATTGTTGTCTTTCGACCAAATAAGTAGACCCCTTCCATTTTTTGTTTTGTTTGTTATCTTTTTCTTCATCTTTTTTCTTTCAACTTTTCCTTCCTCTTCTTCCCTTTCACAACTGACTTTCTCCGACCAATCTTATACGAAGACGAAGGTAAGCCAACTTCAATTTGTCGCCAAAGGAATGTGTTTTTACAATTCAATCCCTACAAGAATCACGTGCAAGTCGTGTGCTGAATTTTCAGACGATAAATCGAACAGAAGTTTGAGACCGGTGCACGTTGCATCATTTTTGTGACCTTTAGGGTGCAATTTGAAAAATCTTATCTTTCAAGGTATTAATTAAAATTTTAAGAGTCTTTCAAGGTACAAATTGCGATTAACCCACATCAATGCTTTTCCCCAAAATAATAAAAAAATTATTAGTTCTTTTTCCGGAGGGAAAAATTGTTTTTTTCTTCAACTTTTTCTTCATTATGCTACAATGTGTAGCTTTCATTTGGGAGTGAAACTGCAGAGGAGTGTTTGTTGAAATATCCAAGAATACCCATTTCCTTACCTTCACTCACAGGTACTTCTCATATCTGTTCCTCTCTGTAATTCCTGATTTTTTCGTTAACAGCACTGTCCATTCAAGTACCCATCTTGTTTTTCTCTTTAAAATTTGAAGAATATACTGTTTTTAGTGCTTAATATAGTCATTTCAATTTCTTTTTTCTGCATAGTCTCGGAAGATCTTTCATGCTTTCATGGGTGTGTTATGCACAATCCAGTTTGTGAGACAAGGGTCAGTGAAAAGTCACCTCTGCCTGGGACACAATCAATCTAATATCAAAAACCCGCAAAATTCTAGGAAAAATAGGAATATATAATTAGTTTGGTAGGTAATTATTGAAGTGTTACTTTCGATTTGTAATTCTATTATTTCAGTGATGAAGAACCCATTTCATCATGTTCATTGAGGTTCTTTCAGTTCTTGTTTTAGTATCAAGTACCAACTGAAAGCCCTTTTTTATTTACTTATTTTCTCTCTCTCTCTCTCTCTCTCTCTCTCTTTGTTTTTGCCACATCTATAAAGGTTCATGTTTCAAGTGTTTCACATTTATCTCTGTAATCAAGACTAGTTTTCTTGTTACCTCTATCTTCACAGCTTGTTGAGAGCTTTTCATGCTTTTGTTATTTTATTAAATTTTCTGTTCACAGTGTCAACATCAGGCTGTAGGGGTGTTGAATACTTTGCGATTTCAATGATAAACAAAGACTCTAATTGTAAAAAAGAAAAGAGATTAACAATGATGGGTTGGTGAGATCTTTCTGGGCTGTTTCCTCATGATGACATATCTCATGAAGAGTGCAGACACAATCGAAAACCCTGCTTTATTTTCCCCAAATTAACTTTTGCATTTAATGCTCTGGATTAGTGTTTGCTTTATCCTATTACCTTTGTGATTTGGAAGATATCTTCTTGTCTTCGTCGGTATATTGCATATTCTTTTTCATTTATGTCATATCCACCCATATGCATTTGAATGTATTTCATGAAGAGGACAGAAACAATTGACGAATATCTCTTATTTTCCCTGAAAATAGGAATCTTTTGTATTCAATGCTCACGGTTAGCACTTGCTCTTCATAATCTTATCTTTTATTATATCATTTTATCTCATAACTCGTAACAACTGTGGTGCCTGCATTTGTTTGGAAAAAAATTCTACAAGTCATCTCTATCTCCAGGGTGTAGTTCCAAGCCTTCTTCTCCTGTGAGAGATATGAAACTTTCACGAGTGTGATGTGGATAATTGTTATTGACATTAATGTTTACATCAGTCAGCATAAGTGTTGATCTATCTGTGCTTCTCGGGAGCAATATGAAAAATTTGGGAATCTTTCCGGAGAATAGGGATTAGGCAGTTGATACTTCATGAATTGCTTTTTGCTATATTTTTGAGGTTCTTCGTATCTTTTGTCTGTATTATTCAACTTCATTTTTGCTGACCGATGGATGTATGATATCTTAAAGGGAAGTTAACAATAGATTCTTCCAATCTGGAAAAGGAGAGTTTCTCCTCCCTTTTTGTCTGAAGACGCATGATGAGGAATACAGAGGTGCATGACCAATCTTTCAATGGAAGAATCCCGGCTGAAATTGCTGAAAATTTAAAAGATTTTTTTCCTGAACATGGTGGTGATCTTACGTATGAAGAGGTTCTTCTACATCAGGTACTTTGGAATGAAGTTTGGTTGCTTTATTGAATCAGCAAAAGAAAAATGCTCTTTTGAACAACCTTGTCTTCATTTTCGATACTAATAAGTATTATGTTCATTGTATCTCTATTATGTTGCAGGAAAGCGTTTACCAGTCACTTCAAGCAAATGGCAAGAACAAGGGAATAAGTTCTGATTGTGGTCAAAGCAGTGACCGAAGTCAGGTTTCAGGACAAAATGGTGAATCTTCGCAGGGTGGAAGTGTTGAGTCACAATTGGCTCTAGATGAAGCTTTGGCTAGATCCTTGCAAGAGTTAGGGGAAGACTTCGATGATTTGTACATATCTGAACACAGTGGTACTGCAGCTGGTAAAAATAAACGTCTAACCTTTCGTTTGATTTTGCAAAGGTTGTGTCTCTTCTATTAGCTCAACTTTTCATGATTTATTAACCAGTTGTTTTTTACTGGTCAAATGAATAGTCAACAGTCACAAAGTTTTGCTCCTAAGGATGTACAACATAGGGTACTTATAATGAAAAGATCCTCATTGGAGATAAAAGATGATACTTGGGATGTAATTGAGTGTCTATGGCATAATGGCACATATGTGAACAAAGACAATGGAACAACATATGGCACTTTTAAGTTAGAGCAGAATGAGTGTTGGGAATGTATGTGTTCAGAATATTGAATGTTGTAAAGAAATAGCTAGATGATCCCCAAAAGATAGACAAGTTATACAGGAGACCACTCTGCAAGGATGGAGGCCCTAACTTCTACTCTTCTCTTTGGGGGGGGGGGGGTAGGAGCAGCATGTGACTGGGAGCATTATTAGGGTGCTCAAAGAGTCCATACGAAAACAAAAAATTAGAAACTTGACGGTATTTTGTTTTGCCCATCAGACTGATACTTCTGGTTAGTAAAGGGTGGCAAACTTATCCGCATAAAATTATGTTCATACTTGCATTGTTCAGTTGTACAGTAAAAATGTGATCATATTTACCGTGTGGAAGTTCAGGATTCAATAAAAGTCATTTTCTAAGTTTCTATCACCATATCCAAGTGTGTTGAAATTTTCGGACGGTGCATATAGAAATTACCATCTTGCTGCTTATCTACATTTCTCATGATGAAAATAAACTTGCTTTTACATACCCTGCAGGGAGTACAGAACTTAGTCCTCGAGAAACTCCTATCCAGGTATTTGTTCATTAATGCTTTGGGTTTTGCTAGTAGTGCAATAATCCATAGATGATTCTAGGTTTTTCTATCTAAGTGCAGACAGTGAGTCAACATAGGAGGGAAGACGATGTTGATCCAGACAATATGACCTATGAGGTAGGTTTACTGATTAAGTCTGCAATTTTGTATGCTGTGGTTTGAATTTTTATTGGAAAATTGTTTGTTCTAAAAACAGTGGTTTTGCAAAAAAAAAAAACCATGATATTTTCCCTTCTTATAATTGGAAATACATTTTGCGTTTGAGTCTATAAAAATGAAGTTATGAACTGTTTGGAAACATGTATGAGTAATATGTGGTTAAGAACTCAGTTATGTGCAATTTTTTGTTGTTCTCATCAAGCAAGAAGCAACTAGGTCACTGTGCTAAGAAGCACATAAACTATCACATGTAGGATTGCGAGAGATGACTCTGTTTCAATTTTGTTCGGGCTGTTTTGACTTCCTACAAATTTGAATGGTCCTATTGACATTTTAGATTACATTTCTATTTGAAAACCCATCATTGTGGATGGAACCTAAAAGTAATGACCAGAATGAAATGATAATCATGGGGAATTATGTTCAAAGAATCTATCAAGTCATTTCATGCCCATTAATTTTTGATAAAGGTCCCCATTTTCTTTGCTGATCTCAATCTATGGGATAAATTTTTGACTTCTATAGAAAGTGCAATGGGCCACCCTTTAATAAAAAATTGGCAAATTTTGAATAACACTTATATGTTTGTCAATCAATTGTTCCTGATATGAGTTTGATAATCCAAATGCTTGAAAATCAAAATTAAAATGTTTTGTTTTCAAACTAATCTTGGGCTTCGAAATTTTCTGGATTGTCCAGATTGTTTTCATGGAGTCAAGTTTATTGCATTTTGAGTACTAAAAATTAATTATGACATGCAATTTAAGCAAAGTCGATGTAACTTTGTGTTGATGTTTGTTCTTAGCAATTGCAATCGCTAGGAGAAACTGTTGGCAGTGAGAGCAGAGGACTGTCCGAAGAGCTCATCTCCCGGCTACCAACTTTCAAGTACAAAACAGGGTTTTTCTCAAGGAAAAAGAGAATGGAAAATGAAGAGTAAGAAGCACCTAATATTTTTTTTCTTGAATCGCATACCATGTGTATGTTTGAATTGTGTGTGAAGCACATGCACACGTGCACACATGTATGGTCACAACAGCAAGTTCACCAGGACAAGTAGAGAAGTTACTATTATTTGTTCATCTCTTGAGGGCAAGTTTAAGCATCATATCATCTATGCTGTTAAAGATCACCTACTATTTGGCTTGAGTGGTATCTTCTACAACCCCAAAAGAGGGAGGTTTAGTATAAAAGTTCTGGTTGGTACATGGTGCACCTGTTGCACTTGTTAGTTGTCACAGATTATAAGATGTATATTGGATCTGTATCTTCAGTCCTTGATTCTGTCGAGGGCTTGACCTGCTGACTATTTGTGCAATAGGGGTAAGATAATGTCTGATAAGCAATTGATTAGCACATGAAAGTGCCTCCTCATAACTACTTCCATGTTTTAATGCTTCCATTTCTGGTTGGACCATCTGTATTGGCCAGCTAAACCTACTGTCCAGACTGTTACCACTTCCCTGTGCTTGCACCTTGGATTCGACAATTTCTTTGGTTGTAGGTTTTGAGAGCCCTGTAAATACTCCACGAAGGCCCAAACATGGTATTGATTTTGAACTATCAAGTTCACTTTTTCCTGTCTTGTTAGAGTTCATAGCTTCACACTGTAAAATACTCAGTTCAAAAGAATTTGATTCGATTTATACTGCTCAGAAGTATGAAACTCATGGTAATAGCATTTTATATTGGATGACTTTGGTTGACATTTCGTTGCACTCAATTTAAGCTGGGACAATGGTTGACTTCACTCAACCTTGTAATTTCATGATTTATTTGACATTAGGAGGGCAATGCCTTATTAAATAACAGTTCAAGCAAACTCAAAAAAGTTGAATAGTTCCCAAGTATTCAAATAGTGATCAAGGATATAGAAACTGATAGTAGCATTAAATACATCAATATGACAGATTTGGATGCTCCCTATATTTATAAAAATGAACCATGTTTGAAGAGCCGAATTTGTTGTCTCATTCTAAGAGGTATCCCTCTTTATTAGTTTCCTGGTTGTAATTGTTAACTTATTTGAAAATCTCAAAAAGTTGCATAGTTGCAAAATTTCTTAGATGATAGGAAATAGCTGTTACCATTATAATTAATGACAATTGTTTTTGACATATCTGCTTCTAGGTGTGTGATCTGTTGCATGGCCTACAAAAATGGAGTTCGATTGACCACGTTGCCTTGTGCACACCAATATCATTCGGCATGCATCAATCGTTGGTTGAAGCTCAATAAAGTAAAAGTTTCTTACTTGGTAACATTGTCGTTCAATCCAACATCAAAAAACATTTTCTTATGAAGAATTTCTGCAAGTGGACAGAAAATAAAGTAAATTCAGTAACCTCTACGTAGATTTTGGTTGGTGTTTTCTGGTAGGCAGAAGCACGGCCTTTTGCATTCCTGTCATTGTTAAATGAAATGTAAATGATTTGAGCAGCTTAGTCCACGACGTCAATCCCCATGCTTTTTAGTCCATTTTGTTGAACATGAAGATATGATGGCGCCCTAAGAGGGTTAAATTTATGCTGATCAGTGATCAAATACTTGCAGCTCAGAACATAGGTTGCTAGCTTCTACATACATAGCTTTCTCCTGATGCTTAGGACCATATGGGATAGTTGAGAAACCCTGACAAGTTTTGACTGGACTGAGCCTGTGCCACTCAATTAATCTGCTACGTTGCGACCCTTGAGTGTATACAATTAATCTAACAATACTTCTACATGATGAATGCATCATAGTGGGTGAAATCTCAGTTTTATGCTCCGTAATTCCATTTTTGTGATATGATTGAACAGTTACATTAAACAACTTATTCCTAACGAAAGAATTCATGATCCCTCTCTCTCTCTATCTCCCTCACAGATTTGCCCTGTTTGTCAAGGAGAGGTGCGAGGTGACTAATTTATTAAAGCTTGGATGCAAGAAAAATCCATCCAGTGGTTCTCAAATGGCTTATACGTACATACAGGTTTTTGGACTGTTTATGCTTTAATGGTGACGGTAATTTTTTTTTTTGGGGGGTCAATTGTCGTCGTACGAAACACGTACTCTTCTTCCTGACATGTGCAGAAAGCTTTGGTATATTTTTCTTCATGTAAATAGTAGTATGTGTGACAGGAAATTTTTTGACATGCAATGTGTTGCTTTTTAACAATATTACCAGTGCCATGGCTCTTAGTAACACTTGGGTTCTATCATTTCTGATGAATACCCAACACCTTTTTTTTTATTTATTATTTATTTTTGTAGCCAGAGAAGGTCACATGAAATTGGGTAACTGTAACTTACACTTGAGAATTTAGGCTTCCAACAGTACAAGAGGCCCTGGAAAGACGAGGTAAGGAGGTTTGTTTAGACCATATCAACAGTACTACGTAGAATAATCGTCTAATAAGAAAGTTAAAAAATGGATGAAATGAAACTTTGTTCTTTACATAGTGGTGGTTATATATTACATGAATGACGGTTATTGAATTTTGTGGGATTTATTTGTCCACTTGTTATTGAGTGGTTGTACCAAGTGATATTGATGACGTGGTGTAATGGTTATGCTAAGTATTTTCTCAGACATTATGTGTCACTTATGACATGGTTAATTGTCACCCAGCTCTAAGCTGCGGTCAAATGTGTACTTGGGTTTGATTTAAATAATTATTATTTTTAATTATATACAAAAATAGATTAGTTCATAATCAAATTGAATACATGTATATACAAATTTGAATTCATGAAATATAAGATATGGATTTAAATTCGGTTAATCGATAAAAAATATAAATTCATATCTTGTTAATTGGATTCGGGTTTGAATCCAAATTCAATCCATTGAGTAACATAATTAGAATCAGCGTTAAATTTTTAACCAAAGATCTTCATTGATTTCCCATTTTTTTTTTTTTTTTAAAAGAAGATATGTTGGATATAATCCAACCGTCAGTAGTTCAATGGCATTCATAATAGTAACAATTAAAAATAACATTAATATTGTTTCTACCACCTAAAAAAGATAGGATCAGAATTAGTTATTTTATTAAGTTTCTTATCACCAATCAAAAGTTTATTTTTATTTTTTTTGATATTTTATAGTAGTCCTAGGTCCTATATACTAGTGTCTAAAAAATTGATACCATTATACCAAATAACAATTTTCTTTTTATAGTTACATAATTTGAAATTATTTTTTAGTGTTAATCATACTAGAGGTTTCCAAAATATGAGGTTTGTTTTATTTTGTTCGCTAATATTTCAATTGCATAATTTTGATCCCGAAGTACTGAATATATTTTTATGTGGTTCCTTCAAGTAGATAACATATTCAAATTGTTAGCGATTTTTTATCATAAACTTGTCACGTAATATCTAGATATGGACAAAAAAATAATTTGGATAACTCTTGATTAAATTTGTACCCAAATTTTGGTCAAAGAACTATTCAAATTACATAATTTTGATCACCAGCTATCCAAATTTTGGTCGAGAGTTACTTATATTAAACATTTTTGGTCAAGAGCTATCCAAAATTTGGTCAAGAGTTACCAAATTATTTTTTGGTCATATTTAAGTATCACGTGTCAAGTTTATGATAAAATACTGTTAGCAATTTAGATATTGTTTGTATGAGGGACCACATAAAAATATATTAAATACTAAAATGATGCAATTAAAATATTGAGAACTAAAATGAGACCAATTCTATAATTTGGGGACCTCCAATATAATTAATCCTAATTTTTACCCAAAAACAAAATATTTTTTTTAAAAAAATACATGACATCAAAAAAATTTCAGCATGTGTATACTATCTATATAAATAATGTGTGTTACCACCGAACGTTAGATTAGTTTGTGAGGGATTGTTCTAGTTTAACTAAGGTCTCGAGGTTTTGGGAACCTAGCTGCGTTCGGTAGGGAGGGCTTTGTTGCCCTTGTGGCCCTACCCGACTCGAATCCGAATTAGTCAGAGCCTAAAATAACTTTTGGATACTAGATGGTCTGACAAAAAAAAATAATAATGTGTGAAGTAAAAATTATATTGAGCCACAAATTAATAAAAAATAATAATTAATTCAACTTGTGATAAAAATGGATGAAATGAGAAGAATAATGTTATTTAAATAAAATCTGACTTTATTTGTTGATTTAATGATGTAGTTTTATTGGAATTATTGGATCAACACTAAGTTCCGATTTTTAATGGAATCTACAATCAATTCAGCGATTATAATGAATTAAGTCAACAAATAAGATCAAATTTTAAGTTAAAATGATAATGCTTATGATAGAAATAAATGAAAAAGATAGACGAGATAAAATTCAACCTCATAACTTCTTTATATAACTCCTACAACATCATATTAAGATAATCACTAATGTTTGTTAACTCAAATTTAACACTTAAAATATATGTATTTAACACTTATTAATTAAATCCGTTTGATAATTAAAATTTAAACTCCCTTAATATATTAAGTACTTCTTAAAAATATGTTATAATATTAAGTAGAATATCGCTTACTTAATTTTGAAAACTAAAGTGCTCAACAAAATTATTTTTAATAATATTTAAATTATGACAATTATACCTCGAAAATATTTTATAGTCCTATTAAAATTCTAATTAGTCTTCTCTTCAAAACCTCTAACCTATATATTCTCCTTGTCGGTTTTTTTTTTTGTAACAAAAATATATATACATAATTATAATTATACACACAAACGCACGCACTGCACTGCACACAAACGCACGCATTGCACACAGACACGGCGCAGACACATATTATTGATGAAATCTAATTTATTGTATTTTTCAATATTATTTGATTATTTATTAATTTTTGTTTTTTTATCAGATGTTATTGTTCACTTATTATCTTATTTAATTTATTATTGTTCATTTATTGTGTTATTCAGATGTTTTTTTTATTTTTTATTTTAATCAAATATTTGTTAAATGTAGACTACAATATAATAATAGTGATTATGATTTATGTTATGACATATTTTATAAATATTTTCAAATTAAAAAATGGAACGGTAAAATTGAAAATTAATTTATTTTCAGACGTCAACTCTATGTAGTTATCAAACTGTTTAGTTCAATTCAGTATTTAAATTTCATGAAATACCAAACAATCTACAAATTCAACATTTAACTTTCAATTTTGAAACTTTAGTATTCAATTTTTTCAAGAGCATTGTTATATATCCTAAATTTGTATCCCAAATATACATCACAAATCAATGGGAACAATTGGATGAGTGAGTCTCATCAACTTTTTTAATTGGAATCCACTTATTCAATAGTTCCATTAATTTGAATTATACATTTGAATCAAATCATTACTCCTTTTTCAAACACCACCTAACTCTTGTAACCCGCAAAATATTAAAACTGACACTTTCTCCATTACTTGAGCATTGAACATACCATTACACAAGATTAACATAATTGTCTCCCACTACTTGCATGCTCATTAACCACTAGCCCACACGACAACATAGAAAAACATAATTCTAAAAAACAAGTTCATTTTCCGACAGTACGGCATGTAATCAATCTTTTAATGGCTTCCGCAGTTTAGGAATAATCTGCAGTGGTTCTTTCTTCTGCATTGTTATGTCCAGCATAATACTCATGTTGATCGTGTCAGGATCCATGTTGCTTGGAAGAGACCAATCAAATGAGTGAATCAATGAACCAACAATAAGGGGGAGAACCTTGGAACCTAAAGGCTGTCCAGGGCACATCCTCCTTCCTGAACCAAAGGGTACAAACTCAAAGTCATGCCCTCTGTAATCAATCCCTAGATTCAAAAATCTCTCTGGTTTGAAGCTTTCTGGGCTTTTCCAGATTTTGGGGTCTCTTGCAATTGCCCACATGTTCACCAATATTTGGCTGTCCTTAGGAATAGTGTAACCCATTAGTTCACAGGTTTGAACTGCACGTCGAGGAAGGAGCAATGGTCCCGGAGGGTGATATCTGAGAGACTCCTTGATACAAGCTTCTAGGTAGGGGAGGTCAGGTAAGTAGGACTCTCTCACTGTATCTCCGGCGCCGATCACTTTATCAAGTTCTTCCTGAAGTTTGTGCATGGCCTCTGGATTTTTAATGAATTCTGTAAGCAACCATTCAGTTGTTGCAAGTGTAGATTCAGTACCAGCGGCAAAAATCTCCTGAAAAAACAAAACAAATAGCATGATAGATAAATCAATTGTAACATAGTAACTAATTCTATATATGCGTGTGTTTGTGTTGTTTTATTTTTTTGTTACATTTTGTCTATTCACCCGAACTCAGCAACAGTCGTTATGAGTTATGATTTGAGTTGAGTTAAAGCATGTTCGTTAGAAATAACGGTAATTTTTAAGGGGTGTGAAAAAAAATTAAACATGAGACATTTGAATTATTAAAAATTGAGTAATGTTATTTGAACTTAAAAATTTGATCTAATTTGCTGACATAATGATGTAGTTTCACCAGAATTATTGGATCAACACCAAATTTCAATGTTTGATGAGACTCATAATCAATTTAAAAGTTATAGTGAATTAAATCAACAAATTAGATCAATAAATTAGAGCTAAAAATTATTTTGGTATTAACGAGTGCACGGTGCACAAGTGAAGATACCAGAAGAAAAACGATTTAAAAGTGGGAAAAGATTAAAATGGATAGATATATGTGTGTTATTTTACATATACGACTATACAGGTAAATGCATGCATGTATATATGGATAAACAGGAGAGAGGTAGAGGGAGACCATAAATATGGCGTTGATCTGGTCGTCGGAAAACCCTTTTTCGATCAAAGCATCGGTGAAATCTCCTTGACCCAGAATCTGAATTCCTTTCTTTCTCTTTTGTTTGACAATGTCTATCCAAGAATCACATATTTTATCAAACAGTTTCATCATCTTCTTATACATTCCCTGTAAATCCCACCCAGCAAACACTGGATACAAATCTGCCAGTTGTGGTGTACCAGCGATCTCCACAAATTTTCTCAACCAGACCTTCAACCCCTCTTCCTCTCCCTCACTCTCCCCAAAGTCTGTCAAATCCACAGATAATAGTATATTACTCAAAATATTGAAAGCAGTAGTAAACACTATCTCTTTCAGATTCACAATTTGACCTTCCTTTGTAGCCAAATATCTCACCATCTCCATCACTTTCTTCTCTCTTAAACTCACCTGCGAATCCATGGCTTTGGCCGAGAAAAGCACACCCTTATACATGGACTTTACATTCTTCCAGTTATTATCGCACTCATCGAAAAAACCAATGCCCAAATTGTGTAGCTTTGAGTCTTTGACTTTAAGCGGGTCTGGTATACATCGGCCGGAAAGTAGGCGATCATGGGTTTTGAGAATCTCGGCGGCCACCTCCCGTGATGACCCGACAACGACGAGTTGTGAACCAAACCTGAGAGACATTAGAGGACCGTGGGTTTGAGCAAGTTTGGCGAGATTGATGTGGGGGTTCTTTCCGATTTGGAAGAGGTTGCCCACGATTGGCCATGAAAATGGCCCGGGTGGGAGTGATGATCTTTTGGTTGAAAAAAGCTTGACAGTGATGAGAGAGAGAAGTACTAGTAGAAGGAGATGGAAGAAGAGATTGGTGTCTCCTGTTACTAGTGTTGTTGGATTCATTGTTGTTTTGATTACACTGCAACTTAACCGTGGCTATATATACAGGACCCTCCTTGTTAAATTACACTTCCACCCCCTCAATTATCAATCTTTTTAACATTACGTTTTCTACTATTATGTAATTTATATTGTAATCATGTTTTTAGTTTCATATTACCCTACGTCCTTTACGAAATTATTAAAAATTATTTTATTTTACCTAAGAACTATGTATTCTATTTTACTTTCTTTGAAAATGTTTGCAATTTTGTTCTAAAAAATAACGGACGCTTACATTTGAGACAATGTGGAATTTATTCAATAGTTGAGAAAATAATATGAAAATTTTAATAATTCACAGAGCAAATTAAGATTGAGCACATAGTTAAGAAGGCTAAAGTGTAATTTTGCTTCAATTATCACAATAGAACAAATAAGGTATGACATAAAAAAGTTAATAGTCATGTTGAAAAGCTAATTGTCTTCTATAATATTGAAAACTAGTCACTGACCCGTATCTCAAGACACGATGAAATATAAAATCTAAACGTCTAAAAAATTGGTTTTACTATATTAAATAGTATAACTTTTTCCTTTCCTTTCTTAAAGAACATAATTTAAAATTAATTTCTACCCATAATTTTTTATAAAAAAAAGTGATTTTTTTTAAAAAATAAATGATTGTAAATTTTAATAAGTGAAATTTTAATAATTCAAAATAAAAAAAGTGAATTTTTTCAAAATAAACGATGTCTGAAATAAAAATTATATTGAGTCATAAATTAATCCAAAATTCAATGGTTTAACTTATTATAAAAATAAATGATGTAATAGAAATAAGCGGCAAAAAATTCAACGTGTTAGCTACCTTATTCGATAGATTATTTAAAAAAGAGCAATATTATTTAAATCTAATTTACTGACCTAATTTACAATAATTTTTGGTTTGATTGCGGACTCCATCAAACATTAAAACTTGATATTGATATAATAATTTCAATAAAACTATATCATTAACTTAATAAATTGAGACAAATTTTTAGGTCTCAATAGTATTATTCTTTAAAAAATAAATGTGAGGTTATTATAATAAAATAAGGTTGCTGACGTGGAATTATTTACTTTGAATATTTCCTTGACAAAGCTACGGTTTTTGGAACGAATCT
The DNA here is from genome assembly GCA_023539305.1 of Ilex asprella. Lineage (NCBI taxonomy): Eukaryota > Viridiplantae > Streptophyta > Magnoliopsida > Aquifoliales > Aquifoliaceae > Ilex > Ilex asprella. The sequence continues at coordinate 19,727,515 of CM042201.1, read as the reverse complement.
TTGGTATTTGTCTACGAATCTTTGGTATTGTTCTTAGCATAACATATCACCGTCACTTACTTCAAGATTCTCCCATCTAATGAGTTAAGGGGCCAGTTTTAGTGTTTGATAATGTCAGGGGCGGCCTGACACCTATTGAGGCCTAAAACGACAAATCTGAATAGGGTTTTTTTTTTTTTACATTATTACAATTGTTTTAAAAAAATAATTCTTGATTGTGAAAATACACATTCTTAATCAAATTATTGTATTCTCAAATTTTGTTATCATATATTATCAATTACAAACACATCTTTTTGTTTGATACATGTAACAAATTTATCAAAACTTTTTTTTGAGTTACAATTAGTTTTTTAATTTTTCTTATTTTTAAGTTTTTATATATGGCTGGTTGTCTATAATATATAATCAAAATAAATACATGTAATAATAAAGGATCTATAATAATAATAATAATAATAGTAATAAAGTTTGAATTTAAACAAAACCCTGAAAATATGAAACAACAATAATATTTAATTTATCAGTGTTACTTTAAAAAATTAAAATTTGATATTTTGATTCTTTATCGACCAAAGTTAGATTATCACTCTTGTCAACGAAATTGAGTGGACTATTTTTAGGTAGGTTTGAAGACATGAATTTTGTGAACATTACGACAACGAGAAATATATGAATTTTGAATTTTGTGGGTTGATTTATACATGGGTTCTGGACCATTTAACATATAATTTTTCTATTGGGCTTAAGCTTTATAAGATTCTTTGAGTAGTGACTTCGAATATTATGAATTTAGAATTTGAGCCTCAATTATAATATGAACATATAAAATATGAGGCATCTTTTATAACTGGGGCTAAAACCCATGCTTTTTTCCCTCTCCTATTGAGCCAGCCTTGGATAATGTTTGACTAATATCATCTGAGTTCGTAGTTTAGTGGTAATTCGTATCCGTTTCGAATCATTCATGACTCTGATATGATTATTAAGTAAAATTTGATCCACGAGAGTAACGTAATTTATTGCTTTACTTTAGTAGTGTTGTGAGCACGAGATGCCCTTTCAGATTAGTAACTATGACTCAAATAAGTCATTTTACAATTGAAGAATCTTCATAGTCATGGCTAGGAGGTTATAATCTATTGATCGCCTCTCTTGCTGTAAGGTTTTCTTATACCTATTTGCTGAGCTTCTCTTGGTCATTCTCTGTGTGATTTCTCTTCAACAATAGAAACATTGTTTTATATTATTGTGTTTGATCGTGTAGTGAGTGATGTACCTGCATATTAAATAAAATTTGACTCCATTGAATCGTAATTGAACTCGTATGCATAATAGCTTGGTCACAAATTAAGAAGAAGGGTATCAAACTCTCTATTTTACATGTATTCCCATCGAATATGGCGACAAAATTTCCAAATAATGTGCATATGTTAGGTTACATATACTTGACAACTACCTAACGCAAAATAATAATGCTCTAATCATGTGAAAATGGATAATTAAAAATAAAAGTAAAGTACCCAGCTCACATAACGTACCGAAAGATTAATTATTTATGGAATCTGTGATATAACACAACAAAGTTTCATTTGAAATGTGCCAAACGAATAAAAACAAAAGTAAGCTATACCACATACCTATCCCAACATACATATATTTATATTTATATATATATATATATA
>CM042201.1:19683258-19725430 GCA_023539305.1 Ilex asprella | reverse complement strand
GTAAAAAGTGTATAAATATATATATATATATATATATAATAAAGTGGAGCGAAGTCTGAATTTTGAAGACAAAGAGAGGTTCAGATTATTTTGAGACAAAAAATAAATACATCTAACGGACAACATAATCCCAACATAAAAGACGGTTCAGATCATCTAAAAAATTTTGATCTAACGGTCTACAGTTAATCCTCAATTTCTTTTTCTGCCCATGAAGTAGCCTCTCATCGTATGACTTTACACTCCTATCTCTCATATGTCTCTGTCTCTCTCATACAAACCCTCTCTAACGTCTCTCTTCCCGCCCAACTCAGGCCTGTCTGTCACGCTTCTCTCTCCCAATCTATCACGCCTCTATTACATGGAATCCATCTCAAATCTTCTCCCAATCTCAAATCTCACTCATAATAGTGGTATTAGGACGGCTACAGTAAAGAGATAGATAGACGAAATGCATAAAGAAAGGAGAGGAGAAAGGCAGATAGCGAAGTGGAACCTTATAAATGTCATTTGCTGGAATCCATCTCAATCTCACTTCAACACCGCTGCCAGGTATGTTTGTATTTCCTTCTCTCTCTGCTTCTTTCTTTCTCCGCTGCTCAGCACACATAGAGGACACATGGAAGGAGTTCGACACAGTGCCCAGGAGGTGTTGGCCAAATGCCGAAGAAATAATGTAACACTCCAAAAATCAGGGGTTCTGAATTTAACAAAATTCGGGCTGAGTCTCCTTTGTAGGGGAAACTCTACCCAAAACACAACCTGTGCAATTATACTACATTGATCACACCGGGTCCATTTATAAGTAAACATATAATCACATGCAATTTTTATTTTACATTAAAACAGTCCATATCCACTTTGAATGACATTACTATCTAAAACCTTTTACAATCATGAGAGCAGCTAAATAACTTCTTAATCAAAAGAATTTAATACATCATTTACCATACATACAATGTCATCCAAAAGAATGTGCCCAACTACGACACTTCCATCCCCAAAACAATCAAACTAATTATGTGCAGTCAAATAACAAAAGTATTGAGTTTTACAAAGTCTCAATCTAGAACAAAAGAAGGTAATGCTCTAAGCATCTGCTTCAAGATCTACGTCTCCTTTTACTGAAGCTTTTCACTGTGTTGGCTCACAAACACCGAGCTCTTCCTTAAGGCTATTTTAATCTAAAAAAGACATTGTTTGTAGGGGTGAGCACGAAGTTCTGTAGGAAAATTTTTCCAAATTCGAACAAGGTTTAAAAAAGTATATAAAATGGTCGGTCTCATTTTACAAATAACATATATACTCTTTGTAGTAAAACAAAGATATTTTAAAACAGATCTCAAGTTTAAGTAGCCACAGTAAATTAAATAAATAATAAAAACCAAGCTACAATAAATAACTATTTTCAAAATATAAATCATTTTTTCACAAGACCTTATGGAATCTCATACTTCCACAAGTCCTTATAGGAAACAAATTTTCACAACAATAAGAGTAATCCATAACTTGAATATTTCACAACAATATGTATATGTATATGTATCTCAAACATGATGCGAGACAGGTCTCATGAATCAACACATTGAGCAATATTTAGCCCCCCCCACACACAAATCTTCTCCAAGATATCCATCCTTAAGGAAGGGCGTATGTCATACCAATGACAGTAACGTATCTAACACAGACATTAGTATATTAACTCTCCGCCTCGATACCCATGAGCAATAACAGTTTAGTCTTACCAAAGTACTAACCCCACTACGAGTGGTAGGAAAAGTTCAAACCCACACGAAGTATGAAGAACGTCTACCCACTCTACGATATCTCATCAAAGGTCACCCATGGTCATCCCACACTCATAAGAGATACAATACCATACTCAATTTCTCAATTTACAAGCATATCTCAAAAATTCCCAAATTTATCATATGACATCTAATAACTAATTACGAAAAATACAAGAGATCACAACAACATTATTTTATTACTCAACACAAAGCACTATGATTTTGAAATCAATAATAAAGAAAGAATTTAAGAAGAAAATTCATCACTATCCAAAAACTAGAGTTTTAAAATAAGAAAAGAGATTTCATGAGTATTCAATCCTAACTTTGTTCAAAACATGTAATCTTTGTAAAAAGACTGAGAGATGATGATTTCATATCATATATATAACATTTAGAGGCACAACATACATATATAACTACCCTAACCTCAATGAACAAGAATGAAAAAAATCCCCTACCTTGGTGTTCTTAAAGAACTTGAGATTTGATCCAATTCAATGTGAAACTCTCCTTTGATCTTGTATTTTTCTCTTTCTTTCCTCTTCTCTAAGTCTTCCTAGGGTTAGAAGTGCTGAAATGGGGGCTAAGGGGGGCGGCCTTAAGTATTTATAGTGGGAGAGATGGTCCACATATCGCAAATCTGGAACCCGGACTTCATAACTGACGTTTGAACGTCATTATCCCAGTACTTTTTTTTTTCCATCAGAGGAAAAGTACTGGAACTCATTGTCGTTCGAACGGACTTTTCTGTTTCTGCTGAAACTTCCAGTGCAGTTTTGACTTATTTAAAGGTCGATTTAAAATTTTTTCATGAAATACATTTTTGTAGCCCTAGATGTCTAGTATCTACTGTCAAAATTTTAGATCAAATGGTTATCAAAATAAAAATTTATGATCCAAACACCAGGACAATGTCAAAAATTCTTTTACCCGAATTCTATCTATAATATGCTTTAACTCCGGAATACTTCTAACTTTATTACACCTATATTATTTCTCCCAATGTTTATCGATCTTCCGAATTCAATGAAAATCTTATTTTCACCTAAAAATATTTAGAAACTCATCTAACAACCCTTTCCAAGCTTAAACATCTTCAAAACTTAAAATTCCCAATCAATTTGTCTCTCAAATATTATTTCTATTGTTATAATTTATGTGATTCATTCATATGTCATTACATACATTAGAATTACTAAACAATCATATCATTATATTAATATACACATGTGGGGGTTTACAAGTAACCAATTGTCCCTAGCCGCTGCCCTTTCGTTACTTCTCTCTCCACTGCCCAGCTACTGATTGTGTGCCTTATGTGTAATTGTCAGAACTTTCTGGTTTTTTATTTCTCATAATGGTTTAGATTTTATTTCTTAAAATTTTTAACCTCATAATTCAGGTATTTTTTTCATACCCATTAGCAAGTAGTTCTGAATTTGCACATTTATTACTGCATTACTTTAGTTTTATTAAGAGTATATGCTCTGAATTTCTTGCTTTGTGCTTTAATAGGAAACTTTCAGTGGAGATGACAAACTATGGTGATGTTAATGACCTGGCGTCCAGAATAGATAAGGTCAGCAGAAGATGAACTGAATTTGGCTATACTTGGAACACTTAAAAGCTGGTGAGGAATATTGCCCTTTTACTCATTTGAGTTTTACTTCGTGTTTTAGTATTTTTGTTTCCAGCTACATCCTGATTGCTAATTTCCCCTATTTTATAGGTCAAATGCATTGTATGCTCCTTATGATTTTGACTGTTATCATCTATTGATACTCACCTATCATTATGTATTCCTCAACTAGAAAAGGAATATGTTAGTTATCGTGGGTAATTGTGATTCTATAGTTTTTTTTTTCTTGAGGTTCTTAATGTGTTGTGCTGAAAGAATATAATAATAAACTTTATAAATGTTTCTGCAGGTACTAAGGGGCTGCACTGGATTTTGTTATCACATTAAAGTTCAATTTTCCATGCCCAAGCAACTATGAATACTACAACCAAGTTGAGTTCAGGTACTAATGAATAAACTGATTTTTTTAACGAGAATTATTTCTTTTTCCCATACTTCTGAACGTTTGGAGTTTGTGTATGGGTTTCATATGTTTAATACGTCTCTCTATGGATGATTGTATGCTAATTTTGGTCAATTTTTTTATTTCCGTTAAATAATTACTTTTTTCTTTGTGTGTTCAAATTGTTACTTGATGCTTTATTGGGTGCTTGACATACAATAATTCTACAAGACAAGATAGTGAGATGAAAAATATGGTAGCCACCATGTGTCTCCAGTTGTAAGCTAATTTAAATTCAATTTCGATGTCTGTGGATTAGTTCGATTGCTAGCTTAAAAGTTGATTCTAGACCATTCCTTTTTTGCTTAGATTGATTTTTTTTATTGGGTCTTTGCTTTTGGGGTCTCTGATGGGTGAAAATGTTTCTTGGTGTGTGCCACCATTTTTTGGTTTAGATACTGTCTAGACCATTTTCATTCAAGAACAATTAGTGCTAGGGACAAGACAACAAATGCTTTTGCTATTTCTTTCCTAACTAAACTGTATTTAAATTCTTGAAACAAGAAATCATGTAAAAGTGAAGTGGCAATATTTTTACAGGACATATTTGGTTTTTTTGTTGCATAGACATTCGTGTGGAGTCATTTGAGAAAACTTGGGCTTTTTTCTTAGTTGGTGCTTTTAACTACTAGGTTCTTAATTCTTTCTCAAATTTCACTCTATGCCATTGATTGGAGTTTGATCTTTTGCTTGGTTTTTGTTGATGGAAGGTGCTTTCGGGCTTAGTACAAGGGACAATTCTCTTCGTTGGCTACTATGTTATCTATAAAAATGAACCTTTCTTTTTTGTCAACTTCATAAATGGTATTTTAGACAAGTAGGTAATTAAACCCCCATTCCCTTTTTTTTTTGGGTTCTTGTTAGGATCCATTTATGTATTCGATAAAATGATCTTTATTTAGTAGCTGATAAAATTGGGTGACAGGAAAAGTGAATTGTAATTTTTTGTCGTATAGATTTTCTCTCATCCACCATGCACCATCCAAAAACCTCTAACACTATATTCATTTGATGCTAAGTTTTAGTTAAGTGGTTATTAGTATTTCTATTTTTGTTCATTTCTTCTTATTTCAATTTCAATTGAATGGAGTATTTTGCAGTAAATTGGATATAAGAAGTGAACTTTGTTGTGGCAGCAAATGTTCTATGCTTCGTGGATGTGCGGATAAGCATAGCTATTTATGGTTTTTGTGGTAGCTAAGGTTCTATGCTTCGCAGGATTGGTGATTTTTAGTTAGTTGATTTGGGTTAGGTCTGATTTTATTTTTTGAAAATGAAGTTAGCTTTTATCACTTTTATGTGGTTGAATTTTTGGAATTTGGTTTTTTGGTAGGGTGGTTAGTTTTTGGATAAAATGACAAAGTTTTCGTACTATTTGGATTTTTTTTTTGAATTGGCTTGATTAAGATATGCATAATTCTTATAAATTCTTTGATTTTTATTTAATGCAGCTATCCGTAGGCTGCTAATCATGATGCAAATATATATGAATGATCTTTTAAAAGGATTTCCACTAGCACACAAAGTATTCTCCTCTATTAATTGATAGATTCTTATACTTGAGGTCCTGAAGTAACATATGATTGTTCTACCTACCTTTAGTTGGTTGTAAAATCTTTTTTCTCTGTTTTACACTACTAAATGAATTGAATTCATTTTACCTTTTCTTTTAGGAATGAAAACTTCGCATGTACTCTATTTTTGCTTGATATTTTGCCTTTAATTTTTTTTCCACTTCCTTTGTTGAACATATGACTTTGTAAAGCTGCTTTATGATAGTTTTGTTGTTATATACATAGGTGAATATTGTTCAGAAATCATGTTTTCAAAGGAAACTTTGTCAATTTTTTCTACAAATACTCATTGGTTCATATCAATTATTAAAATTGTTTGTTACACCAATTATTTTGATATGCGATTCAATAGTCATATCTACATGTTATACATTTTTTATAATAGTGTTGAATAGGTTATTGTATGCTGAAATAGTGGACATTGATGTAGTGAAATGCGCATTCCATAATGCCATTAATACTCTTCTATTTGGTATGTTTTTTAATTGACAATTTTTTTGTTTGTTGAGTCATGTCTTCAGGTACGGGCAATTACTAGTATATATCTAAATAATAAAGTAGAGCTGAGTTTGAATCCAAAAGACAAAGAGAGGTCCAAATTGTTTTGAGACAAAACATAAACACATCCAACGGACAACGTAATCCCAACATAAAAGACGGTTTAGATTATCTCAAAATTTTTGATCTAAAAGTCTAAAATAAGTACTAAATTTTATTTTCCCACCTAATAACATTTCCTTTTTAAATTTTGATTACCTAATCCTGATTGATGTTTGAATTTTTTTTTGTTCAAAAATTTGAGTAAGTCTTTCATCTCATATATAACTATACAAAATAGACATTGTATTGAGGCAGTGGATTGTACACGTCAAGATATTCGTGATAATAAAAAGTCATTTGGGGGTATTACTGTTGTGCTTGGACTTTCGACAAATCTTACCAGTTATACCAAGAGGAGCCCGCGAGCAATTTGTGGGTGCATCGTTGAGACGAAAATTTTTGTTGAGAGATATACATGTTTTGACTCTGGGTCAAAACATGCGCTTAATTCACACGGATTTTAGAAATGCTGCATTTACAAACTTTTTAATGGAGGTAATAATTTATTCATCAATAATTTTATGAAATATTGCTTTTCATTAGTATTTATTCATCTTCGCTCATTTAACTTCTCAATTTTACTTTTAGGTTGGGACCAATCCAAAAGAAATCATAGAACTTTCATCAACAATGCACAAAATGTCATAATCTAGAAGAATTGATATTCAGAATTTACCCCCGTTTAGACGTGACTAGTACAGTGAACCTGGATTATCTAATTGAACGTACCATTCTTTTCTGCACGTAATGATGATGTTAGTTCTATAAATACGGCAGCATTGAATATATACCCTGGTGAAACTATTACATATTTAACTGCAGATAAAATTTTAGAAGATGAGAAACTTGATCATACTATCACAAATCGTTTTTCGAATGAGTATCTAAACTCTCTAAATCCTTGAGGACTACCACCGTTTAAGTTAGAGTTAAGTTCAATAAACTACTGGAAGATTGAATTATTAATTATATTGTTTAATATTACATTCAATCAAAAGCTACAATGTTAAATCATTCAATTAATGTTTTTGAATAAGTCATACTATTTTTATATTCTTTGAATTTAATTCATATGCATGGATTTATATTTGTTGTCTATCATCTTGGTTTAATTGTTACATGTTTATGATTATCAAGAATAATATTGCAACAATGAATAATAAGGTTATCATTTTAATTATTCTATTTATCTTATTGTTATTGGTGTGTTGTTCTTATTCTCATAATATTATATCACATGTGATAGTAAAAAAATATTTTATTGTTGTAATATTGGTTAACTGTTACTAATTTTATTATTATCAATTTAATTTATAACTTTTATATTGCGTACAGATAATATAGAACGTCCTCCCATCTATGTACATCGTAGTATGCGTTTGGCAGTAGCAAACATAGTAGATATATTTGAAAATAATTCTTTTGAAGATGGAACCCCAATCTCAGAGTTTGGGTTTGAAAATTTTAGATTAGGTCTTATGCTGCAAAATGTAGGGAAAAACATAAGTGAATATTATATTATGCAAAAAATAGCAGAGACCTTTCCGACTACTTGGGATTCTACAAAAGATAAAATTTTAAATGACGACCGACCAACCTGTGCAGTATGATTTATACAATTATTGGCGGAAGCGGAGCACAAGATCCATCCACTTTGGATACAATTTGAGACAGAGAAAATGGATCCACAATCAGTTGTCATAGACCATATAAACAAGAAAGAATCATTATTTAGAGAACTGAGACAAAAAAGTTTCTGTCTGAATAATCCAATAATGTTACACGTTGTTATTAACATGCTTCCATCTTCTTGGCCGATTAACTTCATTCATACAAAGTTCGAGAATGGCTTCCTAGATATGATAGAATTAGAGGATCTATCAGAGGAAATCGAAAATGACCTAATTTGTTTACGAGTATTAGAAGATTGGGAGGCTCAACAGAGGAACAATGAACATTAGAACTTATGAAGCAATATTTTTCAGGTAAATATATTTTCTCAATTTTTTTAATATTTGAATGTAGATGAATTGAAAAAAATATTTGTATGTTTTTATAAAATGAAAAAACATCTAAATATAATAGTTTTTATGAATACAAGTTGTATTCATTCTTTTGTAAGCTGGTGAAATCTCAAATCACAATACTTATTCTTTTGACAGCATTTGTGAACTTATTTTTATTATGTAGATGGTTGCATGTGGACATTTTTTTGTTTGAGATATTTATTACATGGATGAATTGAGTTTATAATTATGTTTTGTTATTGAATTGGATTTTGGTAATGATGATTTTTGTTTATTTTTTATTGATTTCATTTATTGCTTAAAGACTGTAAATTTGATTTGTAACTATTAGTATTTTTTTTCCTGATGTATTTGTATATGTGTTATTGATTTGGAGAATTTTTTGTTCATTTTTTACAAGTAACGCAGTACTTTCAAATTGAAAATTTTTTTTTGCCGTACAGTGCCTTCAGGCACGGACAATAACTAGTATATATAATAAAACAATTGATACTTTAAATTTTATCACAGTCATATTTTCTTCCTAAAAACCATCATCAATTATTTAACTCACCCATCATCCCTCTGTCACACTTAAACGTCAAGTTGCATCACTCATTTCTATCACATGTTTAATCATTTATACATTTCTTCCCTAAAAATATCACATTACTCATTTCTATCGTATGTTTAAGGATTTAATATTTGATTAATTTATAATTAATATATTTTAAAAAAATTTAATATAGTGGGATCAATTTTTGGGGCGTTCAAATTTTATATTTTATCGTGTCTTTAGGCACAAGTTATGACTAGTATATATATATATATATATATACTCAACTTTTCTATCAAAAAGTAGAAGTGAATGACATTCTACCCAAGTAAAAGCGAGTTACCTGAGTTAAAGTAGCTACAGTAGTCAAAAGAGAAATCATTTTAAAGATTCTCTAAAAAATCATTACGCTTATATATGGAATTCAGTTTTCTTAGCAAACTGGAACCCTTTTGAAGGATTCAAGGAATCTTCTCTTTTCTCTCTCATTTGTCATATTGTATCAATAGTCTTCATAAGATATGACAAAAGATTTCTTTCAGTTAACTATTTGTAAGTTAATTTCAGTTATTGTAATTTCAATTTAGTTTTGAAAATGAATTAGTAAATTCATCACCACTCCTTATCTGTTTGTATATATATATATATATATATATATATATATATTTGTGTGTGCTGGGTGTGTTCGAATGTGCGTGTGCATGTGCGTTTGTGTGTATATACTAATAATTGTTTGTGCCTAAAGACACGGGGGTAACAACATAAATTATTAATTACTATCAACTCATTTTTTATAAAAAAAATTGATATAATTTTCTTTAAAGACATAACTCTGAACGAATATTGATCTGTGCTTAAACAAATATTAATGATGATGCACAAATTAGTATTCCGCAAGATCAACAGTCAAGTATATGTAAGGGTGAAATTAATGAGCAATAAATAAACAATCAATGACAAACTAATAAATAAGAACAAACACGCAGATTTATAGTGGTTCGGTCCAAGTGACTTACTCCACATTTGGGAACGACAACGGTGACCAGAGGTATTTTATTGATGAATAAAAGTCACCAGGAGAGTTACAATGCTCTGTGGGAGAGAAACTTGAAGTTTAGAGAGGTTTGTGAGATGTAGAGGTATCTTGAGGTCTCATGGTGATGCCCTCTATGTGGAGAGGACTTACATTATATATGTGTGGTGAGGCAGTGACGTGAGGGAGAAGGTTCCCCTTCTTTGGTAAGTACAGTTATGATAGAATTTGATCTCCATGAATGCGTATCCCCAAATTCTATCTCACATGCTCCTATCTCTCTGGGCTTCTTGGATCCTGAACTGGGTTGGACTGACAAAGTGGGTCTGGGCTGCCTTTTAGCTCACTGGGGCATTCTTGATTCATTGGGCCTGACCTAATTGATTTTAGGCTCATCATTTGCCCACCATACCCCAAGTCTCAATTGGTTGCTAGAGAATAAGGTTGAGGGCATGAGTGAGCTCTTAGTTTCTTGTTCTCTACGGTATTAGTTTCCTGAGCTTCTTGCTCCTGTACTTGGGAAATTTTTCTCTTATTCTGATAGCTCCATGGTTGGGCACTCATTGTATTAACCATTTCTTTTATGTCTGGTCTTCAATAAACTTGTATTTCTGTTTCTATTTTTGGGTGCCAACCTTTAGGATATTAAAGAACATCCCTATCTTCCCTAACTCACCTTTTTTGGAACTAGAGCTTAGAAACGTTCCTTACATCCTTACCCCCATAATCCACTAAGAGGGAGAGATGGAGAGCTGGACAATTCCCATGAAACAGGTGACGATCAAAAGGCAAGTGACGGCCAAGGCACTAGGTGCTGAAACTGGCGTTGACTAGGGGGTAGGCCAAGGGGGAGACAGCCTGGTAGGGAGGTATGGAGGCGGCGCCCAATAGGCTGGTAGGGAGACGCCCAGAAGGGAGACGTCCAGTAGGCATGTATGGAGGCGGCGCCCAGTAGTCTAGTAGGGAGACGCCTGGTAGGCCAGTATGGAGGTAGCGCCTAGGCCTGTAGGGTGTCGACCCCCAATAGGCCAATAGGAAGGCAGGGCGGCGCCTTGTAGGTCAGTAGGGAGACGCTTGGTAGTGAGGTATGGAGGCAGCGCCTAGTAGGTAGGCCAAGAGGGAGGTTCCTGGTAGAGCGGTGCCTAGTAGAAAGACGCCAGGTCAGTGCCTGGTAGAGGGCGTTCTTGATAGATGAGTGCCTGGTAGGGCAATGGTGGAGACTCTATGTGCTTTAGGGTGATGTCTTCCCCTTCTCCCAAGAGGGCGAGCTTAAAAAGTGCCCCCACTTTTTTTCAGACAGTTTGAGCTTAAAAAGTGTGCCTCGCAAAAACAATGTTATCCCAACATTAAAATATATAACATGATTACCTAGAGAGAGAGACAAGTTGTTTGCATGAGAGCAAAGTCAGAGCTGTGAATGTCACGTAAGAGAGCCACATGAGCTGATGCCAAGCTACTTATAATCTCGGAGGATGGCTGTCGTGGTAGACTACATAGGTCGAGCTACGTATAGTCTCGAAAGATGGCTGTCGTGGCAGAGGCTTACTAGGTGAATACTTGCACGAGAGCAGCTTTATGGGTCGAACTATGTATAGTCTCAAGAGATGGTTGTTGTGACAGAGGCTTACTACGTGAATATTTTTGCGCGAGAAGAGTCATAGTTGTAAATGTCCCACGAGAGGACTGCAGGAGCTGAGGTCGAGCTACTTATAGTCTCGGGAGATAGCTGTTGTGGCATAGGCTTACTAGATGACTACTTGTGTGAGTAGAATCATAGTAGGCTGGGTTACTTATAGTCTCAGGAGATGGCTACCGTCATTCCATTGAGATAGAGATGAGGAGGACAGACGCCTGGTGAGAGGGGGCAAGACCCATCGTCTAGGCGGCATCATGGGAGTCGCCCAAGGTGGAAAGGGTCAGACCCCTCATCCAGACGGCATCCCAAGGTGGAGAGGGCCAAACCCCTCATTTGGGCAGCGCCCAAGGTGGAGAGGGCCAGACCCCTCGTCCAGGCAGCATCATGAGGCAGCCCAAGGTGGAGATGGCGAGACCCCTCATCCAGACGGCATCCCAAGGTGGAGAAGGTTAGACCCTCGTCCAGACGGCATCATGGGAGTGGCCAAAGTGGAGAGGGAGAGACCCATTGTTTGGGCGGCATCATAGGAGATGCCCAAGGTAGAGAGGGCGAGACCCCTCATCCAGGTAACATCCCAAGATGAAGAGGGTGAGACCCCTCGTCTTGGCGGCATCATAGGAGGCGCCCAAGGTAGAGAGGGCAAGATCCCTTGTCCAAGCGGCATCATAGAGGGCGCCCAAGGCAGAGAGGGCAAGACCTCTCGTCCAAACGACATCATAGAGGGCGCCTAAGGTGGAGATGACGAGACCCCTCGTCTGGATAGCATCATGGGGGCGCCCAAGGTAGAGAGGGCGAGACCCTTCGTCTAAACGGCATCATGGGGGGCACCCAAGGTGGAGAGAGTGAGACCTCTAGTCTAGGCGACATCATGGGAGGCGCTCAAGTTGGAGAGGGCGATACCCCTCGTCTGGGCGCCTGCTGTTGGGCAGCTGTTAATGGGCACCTACTATTGGGTGTCTGGCGATGGGTGCCTACTATTGGGTGCCTGGCAATGGGCACCTTTTGTCTTTTTGTCTATCTTGTTGCTAGGTCATGTTCTGACTTTTGTAAGTTATTTGTGAATTTTAGGAAAATAAGACAATTCAGATACAATATTCTTCGCAGAATTTTATTTCATAAAATAATAAATAACAAAATAAATCAACTGAAACAATAAAGGATAGATAAAATCTTCACGTGTTTGACATCCCATAGGTGGGACGAGGCTTTTCTGGCGGAGTTCGAATTACCTCCTCTTAGCCCTTAGACGATCGTCTGTATTTCTCCAAGGGGTTACTAATATTCTCTATCGTCTTGGTCTCGGCTGGGTGGAGGGGCTTGTCCTTTACCAGCAATGTACTGCCTCAATTGGTCACACTATATAAGTTCTTCGATCTGCCTTTTAAGATCAAAGCAGTCGTTAGTATCATGGTCGTGGTTGCGATAGAAGCGACAATACTTGTTCGGGCTCCTCCAGTTTGAGGCGGTCTTCATCTTCCCTGACCAGCATACTATAGGGTCATCTCGTATTTGGAACAGGATATGCTCCACGAAAGCATTGAGCGCCATGAAGGCTTGCCGCTCTCTCAGAGGTAGGGGACCAAAGCGGTCCTTGACATAGATTCTATATGTCCTATTTTTTTTGTTCACTACTTTTCACTTGTCCTTGCGGGTGTCTTTTCTTTTCTCCCCGCATCGGTAGGACTCACCTCGATGGGTCTTAGTAACGTCCTCAGCGTTCATGTATTTATGTGCCCTAGACAGCAGCTCGGGCATATTGGAGGGCAACTTCTTAAGTACGGAGAACATAAAGCTGGAGGAACGAAGACCAATGATAAAGGCAGCCAAGACTACCTTATCATCTGGCTCCTCAATTTGGAGAGCCTACTTGTTGAAATGAAAAAGGTAGCCTCTAAGACTTTCATCCCTATCATGCTTGATGGTGAGCAAGTGAGTCACAGGTTCTGATGTCGGTGTTCCCCAATAAAGTGGGAGACGAAGGATCTACTCAGTTTCGCAAAGGAGTGGATGGAGGAGGATTTGAACTTTGCGAATCATTGGCGAGAAGACCCCTTCAAGGTGGTAGGGAAGGCTCGACACATAATCTCCTCATGCACGTTGTAGAGTTACATGAGAGATTTTTATGTGTCAAGATGGTCGAGGAGGTCTTTGGTGCCATCGAAGGTGTCGATGGTAGGCATCTTGAACTTCGAGGGTAAGACATAGTTGACTATATCAACAACAAAAAATGTAACAGTGCATCTTACCAAGTAATCCACCGCCTCGGACGCCTGTGCCTTGATGGCGTTGAGGGCATCACCAAGTTGGTTTTATACTTCTTTGATCTTCTTGTCCTATTAGTTGGGGATGTCCTCCGTTGGGTGGTGGTACTGGATCCCATGATTGCCATATTGGCTCTCTCATTCGTCCTCCTACGTAGGTGCGTGTGAAGGGAGAACATGTGAGCTCCCTGCGTGTTGAGGAAGGATTACTGGGCGAGGGGCTCCCTGGTGTGGCCCGAGGGGCGCAGCCCCATGTTAGGGTGTTGCTTGGCACCTAAAAGGGATGTGTTGCTGTTCTTCTCCTGTTGGAGGGAGTAGGGATCCTCTTACAGGGTGAGGGGCGGCGCCTCTCTAGGCGAGCGTCAATTGAATGATCTGCTGGTTTTACTTTACCAGCAACTACATAGCCTCTTCTCAATGGGCTGGGTTGTTGTCTCCCGGTTGTTGACTCATTGATCTAGTCGTGATTGCCATGAATTGAAAGAGAGTAGGAAAACTAGTCGTTCTCACAGACGGTGCCAAACTGATGATGCACAAATTGGTATTGTGTAAGATCAACAGTCGAGTATATGTAAGGGTGCAATTAATGAACAATAAATAGGCAATCAAATGCAAACCAGTAAATAAAAACAAACATGCAGATTTATAGTGGTCCAGTCCGGGTGACCTACTTCACTCTCAGGAACGACAACAGTGGCCAGAGGTGTTTTATTGATGAATAAAAGTCACCCGGAGAGTACACTCCAGGAGAGTTGCAATACTGTAGGAGAGAGAAACTTAAAGTGTAAAGAGGTGTGTGAAATGTAGAGGTATATTGAGGTCTCAAGATGATGCCCTCTATATGAAGAGGCGGTGACGTGAGGGAAAGGGCTCCCCTTCTTTGGTAAGTATAGTTATGATAGAATTTGATCTCCTGAATGTGTATCCCGAAATTCTCTCTCATGTGCTCCTATCTCTCTGGATTTCTTGGATCTTGAACTGGGTCGAACTGGCAAAGTGGGCCTGGACCGCACTTTAGCTGACTTGGGCCTTCTTGTTTCATTGGCCTGACCTAATTGATTTTGGGTTCATCAATTAAGATGAGCAACTAAACAAAAAATCATTAGACAAAATAACATTCATTTAATTTAAAACACACAAATTATGCAAAAAAAAACTCAAATTATGAAATCACCCTAATTATGAAAAACACCAAAATAATCAAAACACCCAAATTGACAAATTACCCTAATTATCAAATCATTCAAAATGGTCAAATTATGCACACAAAAAAACCCAAATTATGAAATCACCTCAATTATACAAATAGAAAAATAATCAAAACACCAAAATGTATGAGTTTGTGTGTGTGCGTGTGTGTACTAGGTTGGTTCGAATGTGTGTGTGCACATAGGGCTGTCAATTTTTGACATGACACGTTACCACAACACGAATTAGACACAAAATTAATGGGTCGAACACAAAATTAAACGAGTTAATGGGTTAAAACAAGTCAACACGCTTAAACACGAAAAAAATCAGGTCAAGTTCATGTCAAAATCAGGTCAACCTGATTTTGATTTGATTAACCCATATGTTTTAAATGGGTTGACATGATTCAGATACAAACCTCGACATAACCCATTGTAAACCCGTTTAACTTGTTTATGACAATATAGTTTGTCTATTATGTATGACTGATATGGTCTTAACATTATTACTTATTAGTTTTTGTTCTACCATGATAATTAACAGTATAATTGTTAATATTATTATGACAATATACTAGTATAGTTCGTGTTTTAATTTTTGGGTTGAAACTTGAATGTATTTTAGTTAATTTCATTGATGAGATGTGATATGTTATTTGTAAAAAAATTATTTAAAATTTTGAATGAATGATTGAATGATGTATTTAATGGTAATGAACTGGTGTAGAAACAAATTATGTGTGTTAAACAAGTTTGTGTTATGTGTGTTAAACAAGTTAAATAAATCATGTTATGTGTGTTAACCCCAAAAAGACTTGTTTATTAATCGTCTCAAACAAGTCAAGTTCGGATAACCCATTTAATGGTCATGTTAAGTTAGCGTTTACACATCTTGATACGATTGTTAAACATTTCAAGTTTGAGTTTTGAGATTTTCAACACAAACTCAAAATTAATCCGACACAAAATGACCAAATTCGACACGTTTAACACCTAGTGCATGTATGTGTGTGTGTATGTATGATTGTGTATGTGTATGTGTATGTGTATGTGTTTGTTCGAAGAGAGAGAGGAAGGGTATTTGGGCTCGTTCTCGGCTGAAGAGAACTAATTTCAGATTGTGATTTAATTAGATAAGTTTAAATGACGTTTAGACTGTATACCTAAACTCCAATAAAATCTTATTCATTCTTCTATTTTTTTAAATTGAGAGAACTGATTTTAATCTAGAAATTTTGAAAAATACTCTATTTTATTATTATAGATGATTGTATGTGTGGTGGATTGTGTGTGTGGTGAGAAAGAGGAGGGATACTTGGACTAGTTTTTGGCAGAGGAGCGACTGATAGAGAGAGGGATACCTAGCTAGGCATCTTCCATGGTAGGGAAAAAAAAAAACTCTCCATATATTAGTGAACTGTTCACGTATATACTATGGAAGATCTATAATTAAATAAAATTAATTATAAAATATAATGCGTAAAATCTCAATCGAGTATAGTATAGTATAATCAATCGAGATCTCACTCACTTGAACATACGTGTCAACAATTATTGTATGACACGTATCATTGGGAAAACGAGACAACGAAGGTTCAACCGACAAAGACGATAAGCTTTTCCTCCAGGCTGTAGTCATCGTTTTCTCAGCTGCTTGTAATCGTATTATCCTCTCCAATTTTCTTAAAATCCAAAAAAAAAAAAAAAGACTAAATTGATTAATTAATGATTTGAATAGGAAAATAATAATAAATCACTCAATTATGTTGAAACAATAATTGGGTTCCTCCATTGGCTTCACTTTCGTCTCACATCGTCATCACAAGCTGTGCCTGTCGGTGTGACCACGCTCGCTCGCTCGCTCCCTCCCCCCCCCTAGGGTTTTGATTTCTATATGTCACCAACCCTACCTTTGCACGACTTGCAAAGGTACATTCCTTTGTATCTCCGCCTTTTCCGTACTACAAAGTCTACAATCTCTCTCACTCTCTCTCTATATATGTATCTGTCGGTGTGTCCTCATATAAACTGGATTGACGTCCTTATTTCCTAAAAATCAGTTGCGTCGAATTGCTTTAATGTGAGGTTTTTGGTTCGTTTTACAATTGAATTGCCTTAATATGAGGTTTTGGTACGTTGTACAATTCGCGATGTAAAACGATCTCTCTTTTATTTTTTTTTGGTTGAATGGCTGAATTTCAGTAAAAAAAAAAAAATGTGAATGTTTATATATTTATTATATATATTGTGATGATGAAAGGATTATCTTATTTCTAATTTTGCAGTTTCTTGTATTTTTGTCAATTTTGCTTGATTGTTTTGATAATATCATTAATTTGGTTTTAATGGTTTTTGGAATGCCAAATTAGGTCTTTTGAGGAGGTAGAAGGCTTTGATCATTGAGAATTTGAGTAGAATTGGGGAAGTTCATTTGGGATGGAAGGTTGTGGTGATTTTATAAAATGGCTTGGACCTGATGTGTCTGTAAAGATCCTCATGTGTTTGGAGGATCCATCTGATATTGTCCGTGTCTGTGCGGTCTCAAGTTCCTGGCGGCAATTTGGTGAGCTTACGGAGTCAGAATTCTATGCTTTTAAGTAATTGTTCATTTTTTTCCCCCTAATCTTCATACACTCGATACTTGCTTGTGTATCTCTTAACTTTCGTAGTGTTTGTATTAGACTTTGTGGGAATTTTAATCTTTACAATGTTTGTAATGTGGATGATTTGCCTGCCCATATCAGTATTAGAGTTTTATGTATTGCTGCTAGATTCTATTGTTGAATTGAGTCGGTACATTCTTTTTAGGGTATCATGTTATTTGATGCGTTCAGCTCCTATCTTGCTGCACTTGCTAAATGGTCTTGGACTACTGGTTATTTTGAGGCAGCTAAATACTTTATGATAAATCCTTGAAATGATTTACACTTTCCCTTTGGAAGTGGGGGTTGCAATACTTTTTGTTTGTTTCAATTACATAACCTACGTTTTTTACACAAGCCTGGAGCCTGTAACAGGGCTGCCCATTGGGTGGCAGCTTCAATTCTAACCAACTCGCTACCTCCGGGTTGGTTAGGCTCCTCCCTCCCGAGCTTAAGGCTTCTGTTTTGTCTGACTATAATTTGAATTTTCCTACTTAGTGATATAATACATTTTCGTTCTTTGATCAAAAAAATAAAAAATTAATGTTCTCCAGCACTTAATATTGTTTAGAGAATATGTCCTTTAGCTGAAATATTAGATCTAGCTAACCAGTAGATTTCTATTAGTTCTTACTTCACACTACATTCATTTGCAAACCTGAAAGTATCCAATTGAAAATTTTTGGGTAAGAAGTATGGTTTAGTGCAATATGAGTCTTTGAATGGACTAATGTTCTTGTTTTCCATACCAGAAAAATACCAGTAATGATTTTACCATGCGTTTTCAGTTTATAATTCTAGTATTAAGACGAGTGCAGAACTCTTTCAAAGGGATCGGATAAATAATGTTGAATTCATTGCAATCTCTTTTGAACGTAGCTGCTGGAACTACCTATGTTAGGTTGTCTGGACTCTGGACCATAACCATTATTTGCACTTCTAGGTTGGATGTTCCGATACTTGCAGTTATTACGAAAGAACCTTGAATTGATCCCGATATTAATTGAGAAAATCATTCCAAAAATTGGCTTATAAACTTTTACGGATATTGGGTAATTGTTTTGCTCTACATTTAGAATATGAGGAAGAAAGCTGTCATTTAATTAGTCTTCATTGCAATAGTTGACCGTTGCTCCAAGTAAATAGTTTTGTGGGCGTCAAAAGTCAGTCTGTAGGGAGTCCATTCTTCCTACTATTTCCGGTTAATGGGGACTAAACCTAGTACTAGCAGCATCATTTTCAAATTGAACAGCAAATCCAATTGGTGTTTATGACAACTAGAATAGGTGACATACAGCTCTATAGTTCGTTGTTGAATAATTATAATATTTAGCTAAAACTTATGCAGTGGTAGCAAATGGCATCTGTAAGCAGCTTTGTCTAAGAATGTTTCCTGAAACATCAAGCGTTGGTCATGTTATTGGAGTGAACAATATGATAGAACCCACAGATGCGAGGCCTGACAACTCTCTGGAATGGGAATTCCTGGAGAGGGATCATAGAGTATATGCCTTTTTAGCTCGAGGTCTTACCTCTTTCGTGAGAAAAGATTGTGCATCAGAGGCCATACATGCATCCAGCACTGATAATTACCCGGAAGAAAGCATTCAGAACACATTGGAACCGAATGATAGGGTTGAACAAATAGCTTCATACTGGTCGAGCAAAGGAGAAAGTGATCCTACAGTTCCTGAGACGTTACTATATAAGTTGACTTCAAATCTATGCGTGATTACTGAAATCCATGTAAAACCATTTCAAGGTAGAATCTGAAACTCCTTTCAAGTTGAGTTGAATGGACCTTAAACTTGTTTTCTTTCTTGTTTTACTGAGGCTAATATTATGCTTGCATGCCAGCATATTTTCAGTTTGGCTTACCTATATATTCAGCCAAGGCTGTCAGATTTCGGTTGGGGTACCCTAAGTGTCCAGTGGATTTGGAAAGTTATGGCATAGATGAATCTGCTTCTGCTCAGGAGTTTGCTGGTGACAAGTTTGTATGGACGTATGTTTCACCAGAATTCCCAATGGCTCAAGTGAGTTCCGCAGTACCTAGTACTTTCTTTTTCTTTCTTTTCATGTGTATGAGCTTTGGAAGGAGATTTGTGGTTGTTTTCTGTATTTTGGGTCTCTATCTTGACATATTAACAGTTGTGGAATTTTAGATGGATAATGATATAGTGTTGCTTAGGTACTATTTAGTTAGTGCACTCGTATGCACCTATTCTTGGTCACGGCATGTACTCCAAATGAGAAAGAAAAAAAAATGTCAAATGGGTATTCCATCACACAGTACTATACTTTACAGGAAATGAATACCCTATGATAACATCAACACCTAATAAACTTGTGCTTTGTGATTTAGATGTAGAATCTCTTTTTCACATCTCGACAACTTTTCAGATTGAATTTTTTTTTTTTACTATGTAAGCAGTCAGAATAAATATTAACTGTTTAAATGGTTTCCTGATGGGAACAGGAGAACCACTTGCAAAAGTTTACGCTTCCTGAACCTGCTCTTTGTATTGGAGGGATCCTGCAAATAGAGCTGTTGGGTAGGGTTCAGAGACAAGAAATGGATGGTTTATACTATATATGGTTAGTTCTTCTCAGTCCATATTCCCATGATTGTTAATTGTTTCTCGTAGACCTTCATTGTGATCTTACTGTAGGATAGGGAATTTCTCAATGCCAAATGTGTTCCCCGGGGGGGATGTGGTTGGTGACATTGTAGCCGGTGAAGTTTTTTGCTTCTTCCATTGCTTAAATAAGGCTTATTTTTTGAAATGACACTACTAGTCAAAAGTGTCCAATAATATCAAGCAAGGGATTGCCGACTAAAGAATAATAAGGGTTTTGGGGTGTTTTTTTGGGAGAAGAGAAGGGGGGGGGCTGGTCATGAGAGATTTTATTGAGACTGCTGTGATCCATAGATGCATAAGTCAATTATCAGATTATTAACCCTTTAACATCTGGCGGCTCTTCTTGTGTGTTGCAGCATCTCTCATGTTCAAGTCGTAGGACGACCCCTCTTGCCGGCTTTTGATGTTGAAATACTTGATCCCTCGGGAAAGTGCACCTTGAAGTACTACCAGGATGTGGATGATTGCAAGTCCTCTACTAAATCATCCGAGGGAGAGCCGAGTAACCCCTCTCGTTTCCCTTTTTTTACTACAAGCATGAGGGGTTGGGAGCAAATGATCATTAACACGTTACTTGGGGCTAGAGCAGTTGTAGTCAACAACGATGATTCGGATGATGAATTCCCTGTCTAATTTTTTTTTCCCCCTTATCCTTCAGTTGAATAAAACCCCGAAGGTGTTGGTTAGAACTTGAATGCCGTGGATTGAAAACTGTATCTCACTGTCCTCCGTCTGGAGGCCAACCTTTTGAGTTAGTTCCCGAGAGGTGGCTTCATTTGCATTTGCTTTTCGGAGAGAAGTTCAAGAAGTTGACTCTGCTTGCTATCTCGTTCTCTCATTGATACGCTATGTTTTTCCTTCTTCCCTTCAATTTTATAAACCATTAGCTACTGTATAGAACTTGAATACCGTGATCTTTGTCAAGATATACAATTGGACAATGTTACTGCTAAGCCGATCATTTGACCTAGGTGTATTGTTCTTGTCCAAAGGGGATCGTATCTTGATGGATGGGTCATAATAATTATTTTTGTATGCTACTGTTTGATAAGAGTCAGTCTCTCCGAAATAAATGGTTTGTTATATCAAATTAAGTCCCCAAATATCATTTTCCCTCAAAATAATATGCAGATGCTGTGAGAAATTGATTCAGAAGATCAAGGCTACAAGGAGAGAACCAATATATAAATATAAAGCAATAAAACAAAAGTTGTATTAATACGAAAATGGAGATATTGTCAACTCTCAAGTTCGCCTGTAGATTACACTTGCAAGACTTAGGTAGCAGAAAACCGACGGGAAACTAAAGGAGAAAGAGTAAACCTAATACCTACTGGAGTCCAAGTCTTGATTTCACAACCGTCTCCACAAGAAGAAAGAAAACAGAGTCATTGGGAAAAAAATAGAAAACGAAAAGGACGATAAAACAAATAACCTGTACAGAGGTATATGCGACGACCCAGGATGAAAGCCAATAGATCAACCTATCGTTCGTCAGTCATGCTGTCCAGCCATAAGCCATATCATCATCAAGGCCACTGGTAAAAAACCCATTTACTGTGGAGTCTTGGGCTATATCCTGAACCATATCCTCCGATAAATGAAGATTCTGTGGTAAATCTGGTGTCTTCTGGCTTAACCTGTTGTTACCACCTGCTGCTACTGAAGAGTCACTCTTCGATGGAGCTTTGAAACTGTTGCTTCTGCTGGGAGTGTTTCCGATACTACCACCTAGTCCATTGACAGGGGCTGCAGTTGGTGTTGAGGTGTTGCTTCCAAATACTCTCCCATCTCTTGTCACACTCCCATTAGCATTCTGGCCAGAAAGGGACTGCTGTTGTACCCCTCCTACACCATTATTGTTCATATCTTGCAGCAATTGCTGGATCATGTGCTGTTGTAAAGCTTGGCTACCTTGAGAGAGTTGTGGATGGTTTTGCTGGAGTAAGCCATTACTACTCAGTGACCGCTGCTGTGGCTGCAGTAGATGGGAACTTGAAAAGCTGTTGACTGGTAAATTCTGCAAGGTTCCCGGCAGTATAGCAGCAGACCCTTGAAATGTTGAGGATGGATTCTGGTTAGAATTATTAAAAGAAGATGACTCCTGTTGAAGTGAATTGGAGTTTGAATTCATCGAATTCTGTCTCATCAGCAGATTCTGGTAGTTTGTCAGTGCCAGAGCAGCTTGTGCTGAGCCACTTAAAGATCCTCGACCGACCATATGATGATTATTGCTCATCTGGCTGTTAACTCCAGGGTGCTGTGCTACTAGCTTATCGAGAGAGTTGCAATCAGTTGGCAGACCTTGAATACTGGCCAGCTGCTCCATTTCTTGCGTCTTCTGCAGCTGAAGCTTGTCTGCAGTGGGATGCCGAGGAAAACTTTTCAAGCCCTCTGCAAATTAGTTGCTATATCAGATCAATGCAGAAACAGCACCACGTATTTGAGGTAGCTGTTTTTGCATTCATGAAAATCTAAAGGCATTTTAAAACCACTAAGATACATAAAATAACAGATCAGATACAAAACACGCAATAATTTTGTATGCTAATCAAAATAAAAAAATATACAAGATAGATACACCTCCTTGCTAGTTCAAACTATTCTTTTTGAGAGGCATTTCTAAAGAAAAATAACGGAATCCAAACTGCAGGATATTTTTTTTCCCTATAACCAAATCCTCTAATATGTTAACCACAAAGTAGTGATATTACACACACACACACACACACACACACACACACATACAATACAGAACGAAGTTTTGTCCTTTTTTGAGGACCAGTAGCTCCACCAATGTTCCAGAAGCCTAATGAAGGACAATATGACAGCCAAAAACAAGAGATTATCAACTAAAACATGTATCCCATACAACAGCAATTAGTTACCAATTGGCCCAACTTTGTGTTCTCTGCAAAAATCCATCAAGTCTTTCATGCTACTGACAACCTCAGCTATCTGTTACAAATTGGAGCAAACAAAGTGTAAGAAAAGTCAAAGGAGTGCTAGAACAAAAGGTCAATTTTCATCCCAAAGTGGGTTAAAAAGAAGGCAGAAACACACCTGTAAGCACCTCACATATCTTTTGGAAAACCCCAAGTCATTCAGTGAATGTAACTCCAAACTCCTGGCAAGCTGGCGGCCTGCTGTAACAACCCTGAGGTGGTATAAAAATCAGTATTTATGTGTCAGAACCAGTCTGCAACGAGAATAAGCGACCATCTTCTAATGAGAGAAGAATATCTAGTCTTTCAACTAAACAGGATGTATTCAAATTATAACAAAGCAAAAACTCTTCATGAATGTCAAAACTATGTTGGAAGGCAAACTATTTATTGCAACCAAAAGATTAAATATCGAAATAACCCACATATTACTGTTTGTCTGTAAATCCTGCTGAGAAACCCCATCTGATCCACTTTCAGCAACTGTACTTGGGCATTTTAGCGCAACCTGTACCAACTGATTCACCTGCAAAATGAGGTATGTGTCAGGAGTTTAAGTTTCAAATTTCAGAGGTCTTTCTCTTCGCCTAATTGGCTCAAAACAGAAAAAAATTAAAATTAAGGGGCTCATTAAAACTGAATGTCAAATTGAAGTTGTTTAACACAGACACAACCTTTTATGAAAGTTAAGCAATCTATACAAGCCACCTGACCTAGAGGAGCTCCTCTACTTGGATACATAAAAACATGTCCTGAGAAATATTGTAAAAATTTTAAAAGGAGAATACAAATGATGAAGATGCGCTGTATGGATCTTACACCTAATGGTCATATAACCACTTTAACTCAAGATCAATATGTCAGCCCGCACCCCCTGGGGGGTGTGCCATTAAGAAAATGTAAAAGGTAGGTGGGCCCAAGTTGGTTAAACTTGTGACTTTCTTGAGATATTAATCAGCCGTTCATCAATCCATACAACTTGTAAACAGAGGTTTGTTGCATTTCAGAATGAGTTATTGTTGTATTAATAAAACTTTATTCTATGTTCTACTCTTCCATTGTCTATCTTTGAACTCTGTCTCTTAGGTTGGGAAATAATTACCGATTATTTACAAGGAGATTTATATATGCTCATATTAAGCAAGTTATATCAGGTCCAGTTTATAATCACCCGGTAATTTTACATACAATTTCAGGAAAATGGCAATGCATAATCCTAAAAGGATTACGAAATATCTAAAAATAAGGTTTTTGTTCTCCATAATATCTTTCCCAAACCTATGTGGAACATTATTACATGTTCACTGAAACCATTTCCAAAGTTGTTCAAAACCTTTTGTCATCACATTTCATGAGAAGTCTTGAGCGTTTGACTTCCACCAAAGCCCTTCCATGTGACAAGTTCCATACATTTTTACATACGGAGGCTATGTCATCAAAACATGTGCGTGGGTGGGTGCGTGCGTAAGTACGTGTGTGTGTGTGTGAGAGAGAGAGAGAGAGAGAGATGCTCCAAATAAAATTTTGGATCCCTTTGGCGTATAATCAGCTAACAAGGAGGAATAATTTTTTTGGAAAAATGTGCTACTGACCTCTTTTCCTGAATTTTCTTTTACAAATAAGTGATATACTCGTCCTCCAAAGGCCAATTCTAGACTCAATGAGGTCCATTCATTGGATTCTTTGAATTCTCATAGTCGTTGTTGTTCCTTCATTAAGAAGGATTCCTCCCAACTCTATAATGTAGAGCAAATTTTTTATATTCAATATAACTGGGGTTTCCTACAATACGATAAATAAACTATATGTAAAGAGCTCCAAATATGAACGCCATTGTGAGAATAACATATTTTATAATTCACACAAACACACTTAAATAAATCCAATATCAACCTACAAGAGCAAGGCTGAAGACTGCAAAGGGTATACCTGTGGTGCGACCAACCTACGAGGAAGAAGTTCTTCATGGCAACGCGCACAGAATTCCCAAGATAAAATCTGAAATATGTAGCACAGAAGTGGTAAATGTTACTTCATCGGACATGAGAAACTAAAAACCTGCCAAATGAATAGCACTATTTAACCTTTAAATCAGGCGTAAAAATGACACGGAGCCGGCCCTCACGAACCACACGAAGTTGCTCATGCACACTCTCTTGAACTGCTTTTCCATACTCCAACATCATTATTCCAGAAGGAAATCTACATTCACGTGGCAAGTCCAAAAATAGAAGTTCATCTATGACACCACTGCCAAACTTGATTTCATTAAGTCGAGGGAGTACTTCAAAAGTTGCCTCTGTGGACACCCCCCACAAGAAAGGAGGAAGACAAGTTAGACAATGCAAATATCCACTCAATACATGTGTTAGTAAGGTATGAAAAATACACTGTAGAATCAAGAGAGAACAATTTAGAGCCCTAAGATCTCTCTGTCACTAATAGATAGATTTATTTACATAGATACGTAATGGTAGGTCTCAAGTTGATGTATTAACAGCAAGGAAACTATGCATAAAGATTCTCTGTCATTGAACAAGAAATCCACATAGAAAATAATTACTAATGAAACGTCAAAATTCATGAATATGCTGTACAAATATCAGCTAGGATGAAGTCACCATCAACCAAATAAACTCCTACTTCACTCACCAAATCCCCTTCCAGATTTTGAACCACAGATATCACACTGCCATGCATCCTGGTGAAAAAAAATAAGGAAAACAACACAAAAGAAACTTTGCTTGAGAGGAAAAGCAGAGAAAACAAAGAAAGTATAACTTGTCTGAAAGCATTGCAAGAAAGGACGCACACAAAGATGTGAAGATAATTATGCATGCAAATCAATCAGAAGAGATGGATACATTTGCAATCAATTAAAAGTTCAGTCTATATATCTACAACCAAAAGCCTAACCATGGCTGCCTGAGGGAATACACCGAGTGAATGATGCCCAACATTCTCATATAATGACAAGCACCACCTTTTCTTTGCACGGGGAGAATAATACTCTGCCACAAATTTCCTCCAGTAGGCAATAGTGTTGTCCTGTTAAAATAATTGAAGGTCGTCATTATGCAAAACCATTGATCTCTGGATACAACCAGTGACCGAGTGAATGTGTCCATACCCAATTAGAAGAAATAGATACCTATAGGTTAGAAGGCTAAAAAAAGGAAAAGGAATAAACAAAGAAAGATGGATATAACCAAATGCAGTAAGCTATCTACTCACAGCTGGCCGTTGCCGCTGATGATATAAATATTGCATCAGCCGACGAACACAAACACCACCATCATAGGGGCGCTTCAAGGTTGATACAGGCTGCATGCCCTGCTGTTGAAGCTGTTGTCTCAACTGCAACTGCTGCTGCTGCAGAAAGTGGGCCCGTTGCACTGGTGGCATAGACTGCAGCAATTGTTGCTGCTGTTGCCTTAGCCTCTGCTGCTGAATCACAGCTTGCAACTGAGGATTGGGATTTTGTAACTGCATAGTGTCTTGTCTATTCATTAGCTGTTGTAAAACCTGATGCTGCACGATATCTTCCTGCTTGATATCCAATCGGGGTTTCTTCTGCAACTGGGACATATTATTGGGCTCCTGAATGTAGGACCCAGGTATCCTTGGACCAGTGGGAAGTGGAACTTGTCCCATTCGTGATGTGGCCAGGGATGTGGCACTGGAAGCCCCTTGAAGCTGCTGATTTTGCTGTACTTGTTGAGTGTTTGGGTCATGGTGGGAGCTCTGCTTCACTACAGATGAACCATCCATAACTGATGAGCCTGAAATACTTATATTATTGGATGAGAAAGAGATGGGTGATGCAGGTAAGCGCATGTAAGACTCTGTATTGAAGCTAGCACTTCTCTGGAGATTAGGACCTCCCGATAGTCCTGAGTTGGCATCAGTCACCAACGAACTTGCCCCAACACTTGGCCCCGAGCTTGCCACACTGTTCAAGAGCGTAGTACTTACGTCTCCGGAAACAGGACCCAAGTTTGAACGCGCATTTCCAGGAACAGAATTTGAGTTCCCAAAAGATGAACTCAAGTGAGGGTTCCCCACAGTCTGAGACTGTGAATCTCCTTGGAAAAAGATGCCAGAACTTGAAGAAGAATGTGACATTCCTCCAGCCACTCGAGAGGGCGCCATGGGCGACACTACCAATTGGTGGCCGGTATCCAAGTAGCTATCCAGTGCCAGCCCTTTTAACTCCCTATATAAGGGAATAAACTTAATCCCTGCTCAACGGCACTTTTGATTACTCTCAAGCAAAACAACTTTAATACCATGCCGCCGGCAAATCCCAACGTATTGTGATTTACAACTTTATCCCTGTTTACTCAAACCCACAGCACAATCAAAACCTGCCCTTTGTATCACCAATCTCAACCGTAAATCCACAGGTTCACGGATGACCTAACGTTTCCAAGGTTCTTAACCATTCAACCTTTGTAAGAACTTGATGCAAGCACCTTCAAATCAACTAAAAAAATAAGAAACCTAGGACACCCGAAATATAAGTCATATATAAATACCCAGTTAGAAACACGAAATTGGAATGATCATTCTAGTTCCCCCAAAAGACTAGCTCCAGACAAACCCTAATTTTAACAAGTGTGTCAAGGACACTAAGATTTATACTACGAGGAAAGCCCAAAATTGTTCAACAGTAGTAAGTCGTAATGTCAAAGAAATCGCTCAATTAACTAATTGATTAAGCAAATCAAACCCAAATCTATCACGGCCACATGGAGCCGCAAAAGATGATCGAACTCATCACTGTTAGTATTGGAAGTCCTAAATTACTGATATCTATAATGTTCGAACTCAATAAAAGCTTTTGCTTTTGAAATCACATACAGACTACGCACCAATTCATGATTAAATACACGCAAAAATAGAAATTAGTCAAAAAAAGGAATGTTCTTTGGTAGAATTGAAACTTTACAGTTCATGAGATCGACGTAACAATAAAATTGGACAAAAAATAATAGCTCTAATAGAAGGAGAAAGAACTGCTTCGAACCTCGAAACTTAGAGCTAGAAAAAGAAAATCTAGGTGAAGCGCTCTTCGGGACGGCAATGGCAGAGAGAAAGAGAGACCGCGCCTATTTATCTCGCGGGAATTGCAGTGACGAGTGACCGGCTGCACTGGTGGAACAACCATACGGAACCGGCTATAAGGGGTTGTTGAGGGAAACGTGTCGTGAGATGATTGGATTACGTAATCGGTGCTAAATCGCTCGGTGGCGACGCGAGGTCGTCGGGTTTGACGAGTTACGTGGCATAATCTAAATTGTTGATCAAATGACAGGGTAGGTTTCTATCTGAACAATGATCAGGTACGTTCACGTTTAAGCTAAGACATTGGGCGAATTTCATTTTCGACCCTCAAAGATTTAGATATTTTTATTTTATGCTCTCAAAAAATTATATTTTCACATTATTCTCTTAATATATTAAAAATATTTCAATATAACCCTTTTTTTAATTTTCCTTACTCATTCCTCCCTCTAAACCTAAATAATAATTCATCAAGGATAAAAAATAAAAATAGATAATTGGATAAGTGAAACTCATGAAAAATAAATTTCGAACTAAGTGTTCGACAGTAGTAGACGCTCTTAGAAAGCGCGTGGGGTGGAACTATTGGACTCGCTCTTTCCGGTAGAACTAGTGTCTATAATGAGTAATGGAGTGTCAAAAACTCGGATACGCAGTTTTGGTATCTTCGAAAGCCAAACATTTTCTGATCGCCCAGAAAGAGTAAAGAGAGAGAAAATGATTGGGCGTTTCACTCTGAATCAGTTCATTCCGTCAACGTTTCCGTTAGAAATTCGCGCCAGAACTCATCTTCTCTCCAAATTCGACACCAGAACAGCAATTCCATCAAAAATCACTTGTACTCGTCTCGACAACTCTCAAACAACCACAAATCAACAGCAAATCAACCTCTCTGTTCTTCGCTTCACTCTCGGTAAATATATGTATAATTATATATCCCCTCTGTGTGTGTGTGTGTCTAAAGGCGTGTGCTTTCAGGAATACCTGGCTTGGACGAATCATACTTACCCAGATACATTGGCTATGGTTTTGGTTCGCTTTTGCTGTTGAACCATTTCGTGGGTTCGGATTTGGCCACAATAACGCCAGCACAGCTTGTGAGCAAACCCTCTTTCCTTAAGACTGTATTCATTCGAATTCTTGTTGGGTTTTTGTTAATCTTTTAATTTTTTGGTTTTTGTTAAGTTTTGGTTATAGCTTCTTTTGGATAAAATCTTCCTGTGTAGAGAACAGAGGTGTTGGGACTCTCTTTGGCCGCATTCTCAGTTGTGCTTCCCTACCTTGGAAAATTTCTCAAGGTAACAGCTCTAGCATTCTGTTTGGTTGGCGAACTAGCTGAAGAGCAAAGTCTTTAATCAAGGAAATTGTAGAAACTTGTGCTCATGTTCATTGGGTTCAAGAAATATGGAAGCAATAAGGTCGAGAAAGTTTTTTTACTTCACCTACTTTTGTGCGTTACCATTCAGATGGTAAATGCTTCTGCTTCCTATTTTCTGGATAACACCTCTCTTCCACTCGTTATGTTGTTCGAAAAAAATAGGGTCTGCAACTTGGGAATTTCTAATTACTTTGTGGTGCAAATGGGTACTTATTCGTGCTCCATATGAAAGATTAGCTGAAGGGTAAGGAGTGTTTTCTTTTTGGGTAATGGGTCGAAGGGGTTTTAAGTTCAGGAATTTTGATATAGTTCAAGTCGTTGAAGACCAATAAGGATTTGATATTAGAGTGTTCTTTCTGTTTGGAATGACGAAATATTGAGGTATCACGAAACCCATAAGTGTCCAGAGTAAATCACTGTACTGCTGTGTTATCCAATTCAAAGAGGTTCAAAGCCTGAAATTGTATGATATTTTTAGCAATAGAAGTATTGTAAAACTACCTGTAGATGCATCTTGGCAAACTCTGAAACATGGTATTGTAATGTAAGTTAGTTTTGTTTTGATAGGGATGTGTACAATTTGGGTGAGCAGCCAAGGTGCCGCTATGTTCCAATGTTGATTATGCATTGGAATCTTGCCCCTGTCCTCCAAGTTAAATCAAATTGTATGCCTCGTCAATGTCGTGGAGATGCATGGCCATTTGGATGATTTACAACTTCCGATTAAGCTGTGTGTGGTTGTTTGGCATGAGAATTTGCATAATCAAGTCATCAATTGTAATTTATTGTCATGAACTGCAGAATCAACAACAGACTTCCACTGTACTGAAACCAAAGAAGATCCTCACAAACAAAGAATTCTAGCTTATATTACCCCATTCTATAAGCTTGCTTTTGTGTTAATACAGAACAGGTATCTTGAAGCTGTGTCTTGCCCGTGTATTTCCAGATTCTCTTGGCCTTAGGGATGTCTTACATAGGTACCGTATGGAATTAACAGTTTGAAATGAAAGAATAAACCTACTACTGAACTGATGAACCAGATTAAAGATTATGATTGGGAGAGATTTACAGGCCT
Organism: Ilex asprella; assembly: GCA_023539305.1. Classification (NCBI taxonomy): domain Eukaryota; kingdom Viridiplantae; phylum Streptophyta; class Magnoliopsida; order Aquifoliales; family Aquifoliaceae; genus Ilex; species Ilex asprella. The sequence goes on along the minus strand of CM042201.1, from coordinate 19,694,948 downwards.
TTAAATTATGATTACTTATTTGCGTTTGTGAACAGGTCTGCTATGCCACGACTGCTCAACATGTCTAAAACCTGATATTTGGGAAACTTTTGTAGGGTGCTACTCCAGTGGATAAAAAAGTTCTCCCTGAAGGTGCTGTGCAAATTTTTCTCATGTCCCAAAATATTTTAGACACTCTGAAGGAGGATTTGGCTTGGGGAACATACATTCTGTTGCGCAATACAAACACCGTATCTGTGGTATGTTCCAGGTTTAACTATGTCTATTCGAATTGAACGCATAATCTACTGATAATTTAGTGTTGTCTTAATGAGAAAATCAACCATCTTTTATATTCTACAATCCAAAAGTTAAAATCAGTTACTTTTGGTTCTTTAGAGAACTAACCTTCAGTACACTAATATTCTTGATTTTTTAGCTCATATTGATTCAAGATGCATTATGCGTGCGTGGCTATTGGAATACACCTGAGGAGGTATCAAAAAGGCATGCACTTGACTGGTTTAAGGAACAAATTGAACGTGTTGGCCTCTCTACTTTGAAGGATACCCTTTATTTTCCCCAGAATGCAGGTGTTTTCTAGCTTATCCTTTTTCTACGTTGTCAGTTAAGGAAATGATTATAACAAGTTGTTTGTCTGTTTTCAACACTACGGTTCTACGTTATGAAGCACAGATATAGCTATGGGATATGGGTATGATACGATGCGGATATGATGATATGACAAAGTCTAAAAAAGTAGGATACCGGTATGGTCAAGATACGGCTATAATAAAATATATTTAATATTTTTATTATTTTAAGTTAGCTTAATTCTTATATATTTTAGTAGTTCTTTAACACAATAAGGAAAATTAGTAACTCTTTTTAGTTTTAATAAAATATATATCGTATCACTATGGTATATTTACAAAGTGAAGTGACTAATTAAAGGAATCGAAACTAATATTTACCTAGTATTTAAAAATAATTTTTGTTAAGATTATAATGTAATAGTTTTATTTTATGCTCTTTTAACATGTAATTGTAGATAATACTTAAAAAACACTCATGCACGTTTGAAGTAATATGAATTTTTGTTAATGTATTGTATAATATGTGAATTCTAAAAGAGATTTTAAAAATTCAACTCAAAAAATTATATATGTTGCTCGACCACAAAAGTATCCGTGAAATATCTTAATATTTAATTATTATCGGATACGTAGAAGGTGTATCCGATACATATGTTCGAGTATCCGACAAGTATCGTATCCGATATGGGTACGCCAGCCGTGACCGGGTATAATGAGATGTCATTGTTTATTCTTAAGGCATCTTGCAGAGTTTTTCTGTTTCCATGTGAGCTGCAAAAACAACATATCAGCAAATGAAACCTTGTAATATAGAGAAACACAAGTATCTGCATTTCAAAAAGAAATTTAAGTTTCAATAGTGTGCTTTTGTGCATTCCTGATTGCTTCATTTTTTTGCTGTGGCTTGCACTCACACCTCTCCCCCTTCAATTGTTATCTGGCTTGCTTCCATGCCCGGCCAATCATACTGAAAACTGTAATATAACTGATCCTTTCTATGTGGCATGTGTTAGGAAGCGCTTTATTAACCAAAATGGAGAAACTATTCTTCTCTTTCCATGGGTACAGTTTCGGTGAGGTATCACATGTACTCGAAGAGTTTGTTTACTGGACCCTGATATGAGGCATTTGCAATAGGAAATTTTAAACACTTGGATGAAAAGACTAATTTATCTTCTTTTTGTTTTCAAATTATTTTGATAGAACAGTTCAAGATTTCAATGAGTTGTTATACGTTAATTGATGCAGGACATAGTCCTGGGAAATTTATAACTCTTATGATCTGTTTATAGCTCGTCTTGTTTATGGGAAGCTTGTTGGGCTATGATTTCAAGAGGTAGAAGAAAGATTGTAGGGCTTCCAAAATGAAAAGATTGCTAGCTGAAACTGTCGGGTAGCAAACCCAAGTAGTTGGTTTGCTGCTCCCTTGAGTTTAGTTGGTTTTTTGGGAGAGGTAGCATAGTGGGGCGGCCTGATTATGATGTCATGTTCAAACAAAAGCTGTGATTATTGTCTGGAAATATTGAAATGTATCCAAATGTGCCTTTAACAGAGATCTTCTATGCAAGTAGCTTTTAATTGTGCTAAGGAATGCTAATGCATTTTTCATATAAGCATTTGCTGTTGATGGAAACTGAAGTTCTAGATGCTGGTTTTATGAGTGCTTGGATACGATTCCATACCTATGTGTAATAGAAACAGCCACTATGTAATGGTTTCATAATCAGTATGGTTGTGTTGTTTTTGCCTCAGATTCTGACCTCTGGGAGATGCTCCCCAGGGGAACTAGGTCTGTGCTTGTACAACCCGTGCTGCAAACGTCAAACCAAAGACACAATCAGGTGGAGAAGACTGAGGGGTTTGTCCTGTTGACTTCTAACATCAGTTATGCGTATACCGATAAAGACAGAGCTTGGATAGGAGCCATTGCTAACAAATTTAAAGGTAAAAACATTCGCATATATTTGTAATGCTTCTAGAATGGTCGTTAATGTACTGAATTGCTTATTCAGTCTACGAGTGATATTGGGAAAGCTATTCCACTTTTCAGTTTCTGCTTGCATGCTTGATTGTGCGAGGTGGAATCGGAAATGGTTAGTATAATCCTCTCAATCCTCAATTTTTCATTTGTTCTGAAGATCTGCTAATGTTGTAGAAGTGCAATCAATGTAATTATCCCTTTCCATGTTGCATTGATGTACTGTATATGTTGGCCTTCAAGGAGCATATACTAGAGTTTTAAAGCTATGCTACTTGTTTATATAACGCATCGAATGATCATATCAAGCAAGCATTCTTCTCATAAATGACCAAACAAAGTAGGAGCGATCACAGGGAATCAATGAAAGGTCAATCTTTCTATGTGTGAACAAATCATGATTTGCGGGTTCTAGGATGTAGTTGTTTTAAAGTAATTTATTCCAGTCTTTATATTTTCTAGAAAGACCCACCCTTTTAAACTACCTTTGGTAAAACCTTTGTGCTCCAAATCAGATTTCAAATGACTCAAAAATTGAAATGTTTCTTTATTGCTCTGAACGCGTGCTTGTGGTCCTCCAAACAATAGAAGACATCAAATATTGTATCCCACACTGCGAAATATTACTGTGACTGTTGATAGCTATTGAAGATGATATTCCACAAGCTTTTCTGAAAATCTTTTAACTCGTGAAGATGTTTTCTATACTGAGATTGGCTCACAATTTGGGCGACACTATGCTCTATGGTTGTGAGCAGGTAGCTTGCAGAATAATTTCATTTCATCTCAAATTGATTACAACTAACTGCTGGTAAAGAGTCTACTATCACCACCTCAAATTCTACGAAAACCTCGTCAATTAGCTTATAATGGAGAAAGAAATTTGGAATGAGACAGAAATCAATCAACTGAACTCTTCTCATTAGGGTAATGCTTCATATAAGAACTAGTTATTGTCGAGAAAAAGAAACTGCATGAAATGAAAGTTCCCCCTGGTTCTCCAGTTAATATTAAAACTCTATTTTGGGAAGGCAACGGAGACATCCAATTCTTCCAGCGCTCAAGTGATCTTGAGATTCCAGCTTATGGCTTCTAATCCATTTGAGAGCCTTGAAGACTATGGCTTAGCTGCATATATGTTGGAGGCTATAAATGGTAGGTAGGGAAGCTGCTTAACAACTTGCTTTGTAATCATCTTTTCCCCCCCTCACCTACCTTCTTTTTAGACTTTTCATTTGTTTGTGTTGTAAACTACAAGTAGCCTAGTACTTGTCATGGTTGGAAGAAACTTCATTTTCTTCTATTCTGTTACTGAATCTACCACATAATAAAGCATTCATCAAGATTGGATCTTCAATGAATACAAGACAACCTGCAGTAAATTCACACAGTGACTTTTGACTATTGAAGAAATTGCATGACACTGTTTGAGGAAAAAAAAGTTATTTTCTCCTTTTAATTAACGTTTGCCTCTCACATACAAGTACATATGATAACTTTGTGTACACGCAGTCCATCAAACTGATACCAGAAGCTAAGTACCGCATTGTGGAGGTTGAGGAACACTTGAGTTTTACAAAAACTTCTCCAACCCATACACCAGATTCTGCCAAGGTAAAATTAGATAATATTTTTACTCGAGAGCTGAAGAAAAAAACTTGAAAAGCAAAGAAAAATGGTTTCCGATATTCAAGTACCTTAAGGCGGACAACTTTTCTGATGGCCAGGATTAGGCCTGGCATGAGACACCGCACATCTGTGATATCGTGTTTGACAGAGTAAACCTGCGATTAACAACTATTTCAAGTGAGATTGTCTTGTCATGGAAGAAATGTTTGTCAATGCTTTCCAAGAAAAGACTGGACCTCTCCCGGCGCAGAGAAGTAGACTGTTGTACTAGCTGGGAGCCCCGGAAGAACCAAGCTATGCAAACGGACTCCATCTTCTCCCAGAACTTGACCCCTTGCCTTGCATTACGAAAAAAAGTTGAGGACCATGTCAGAATGCCAGAATCCAGAGGGGTTGTCAAAATTTTGTATTTCCTTATTGAAAAGTTTCTTTGTACTCCAGAACTCTTGGATAAATTGGATCTGCATGTTTGTTTTGCTTAATGCTATTTACAGGTTTTAATACAACCAATTACCAATGTGTTGATTTTCCTCAATATTATTATTAGCTCTTTTGATTTTACGGTGTATGTGTAACATCAGTATGATGGGATTTTGAGCTTTTTCCTACCAGAACGTCTGTTGAAATGTCATCTCTATTGTAGATCTGACCAATGTTGGAAAGGTTGTTGGCAATTTGTATTGCATCCTGCGATGGAAAATCCTGTTCACGAGTGAAAAATATCAGTAACTTAACATGTAGTTATCAAGTTATTAATACCAAGATGGAAATTTATTAAGAATTATTTTTAGCTTTGGCTTAGTTCAGAAGAGTCTTACTCCTGCATTTGCCCTTGATTCGACAATCTCAACATTATTGTAATGGAAGGAGGCAGAAATTGCAGCCTGCTGTAGTAGTATAGATCCTATGGACAGAGTTGGTGCAACCAGACAACCCTGAGATTAATGCCAAACCCCATAGATTTGATGAAATTAAGTGACTCAAACAGTTGAGTCTGATTTGCAAGGCACTATTGAAAAACAGAGGAACATATGGAAGATGAGCAAATTAATGTATAACATCTCACCCTGTGCTCACCATGCTGGCCTTCTCACAGAACCCAGATAACGCCATAACGGTGTCTGGTTTAATCCGAGGCACGTAGACCACACTTCTCATGCCAAATGCCGTTGCCTATTAGATACCACGTATAAACATTCCCTAATTTAGTCCATATTAATGTGTTACAATTTTATAATATACTGGTTATCGGCATTTATTCGTAACAATAATTTGGGAAGTTGGTGAATGAAATTAAAGAGTGAACCTGTTTGACATTGTCATAAACTGTAGAAGGGTCAGTGAAATCCACAACAACTGCAGTGTCTTTTGACTGCCAAAAATTCAATGAACAATTCATTCAAGTAAGATAGGACTAAGAAACCACTGAGAGGTATTGGGTAATTGTGAAGTTACCTGAGATATTGAACCTAAAACCATGGTGAGATCATTTATTATGGGTATTTCCAGTGCCTCTTCCATGTCACACACCTACTTAAATGGAGAAGTCAAAAATTAGAGCCAAAAAGTAACCACTAAGCTTCCAGGAAGAGAGAGAGAGACCTTTCCAACATCTTCTCCCACAAGATAAGAATCCACTGCACCAGCTACTTCCATCCCTCTGGCTTTTGTGACTGCAACTACAGCTGCCCTTCCGATTTCTTTGGCTGCTCCATTTATGACTACCTATTCTCCAAGCAAGATATATATATATATATATATATAGAGAGAGAGAGAGAGAGAGAGAGGTACCTTAGTTTCTGTGAACGAAAAACTAAATTATGTTTGAAATAGGATTGACATCAAAGTATCACCTTGACGTTGTTTTGAGAGGGTTGCATTGAGCAAGAGGTGGAAAGCCAGGTGGTTTTGGCTTTTACCCAACTCTCATGATTTATTGAATTAAAATTGCAGCTCAAGGCTGCCATGGTTGCTCAAAGCTTCACCACTGTTGCTCAGCTGAATATAGTCTTAGTCCAATGTGGATAAGTCACTCTCTGAGGCTGAGCACTGCCATTCTTCTTTATAAGATAAGGTTTTTGTGTCTTCTAATAGTTCTTCTTGGAAGGATACGTGTGTGACGGTGGCATTGTTGAATATATTGTGGAATAGCAAAATATTGGGATAATTAATATGGTTATTCCAGCATCTAATATCAATTGGATGTAATTTTATACCACTTTTTACATGGAATTTTTTTTTTCTACGGTTAGGGGTGTCCAGACTAGTTTACGCGCACTTCAACTAATCTCCTCTCTAGTCCGGTCAAAGGCAAGTCATCAACGTCAAGACTAAGGTATTCATGAGGGATAAATCTCTCATAGTTTGGCCTCAAAAGATTGTTAAGATTCGAACTCATGACATTTGAGTTTACGGCTTATACCTCTGTTACCATTTGAACTACCTTTAGGATTCATTTGTACCTTATATATGTGTTATCATTCACATGCTAGCTCCGGGCATATAAACAAAACTTGGTGAAAATCCGACCAAAGTTGATATTTAGTTCCAACTGTATTGACTTAAGCTCATTTCAAATCACAATACTTGAATGAAACACATCCTAATCTAATTCATATTGGCACTGATAAACAAGGGGGATAAGGCTACAAAATATTTATGTGGACCTATAAATTAAAATTAGCTGAATATTTATATGAACCTAAGAGTTATGAAGCTTGAAGATTCCATGTATTGATTAGGTAGGCCACCATTGATTGAAGTTGTCTGAATATATAATTTTGCCACATGGGAGGACAGATCAACAATGGTGTGTAAATTCTGCCTAGCTAGGTCCTAATAGATGAGGTTTGACTGGCTTTAAGATTATTATATATCTAAATCCACCAGATATTGATGGTTACTATTAGTTGACTTAGCACAACCAAAACTGATCAGATACTAAATTATTTAACAGATCTTTTGATCCACATTAAATTCATGAATATACCACACGTAAAACATAAATTTTCAAAGCAATTATATTGAATGTACCATAACTGTGTGAAAAAAAAAAGTTACAATTTTTTTGAGAATTTTTTTTTGAGATTTTACCAATTTCCAAATTCAAATAAAAAGTTATAAAAGATGATGGGTTGGCAGGTGAATAATGACTTATAATTAGTAAGTATTATCAAAATGCAAATCTTCATAATAAAAACCCAATACCATACAACAATGAACAATCTCACAATCACTAAAGTGGTAGCCTAGTTGACTTTAATAGGAGATGAAAATCTCCCTATACTCTAGTAGTCAGGTTCGAACCCGCTTGTAATAATAGTTTTTGTGAACTAAATATTTTTAAAAGAATTGAATGCCTAATTTATCTTCAGTGGTACTGTGATGACGAACTCGACCATCTCAAATTAATAGCTATGACTTAAATTGAACATTCTATCAATATCTGAGAACTTCAAGATAACGTCTTATGGAATTACTATGTCTATTCACTCCTAACCACCCTTTTAACCAACAAAAATTAATAAATAAAACAATCTCACAAATAATTACATGTTCATTTATGGCATTGTCATCATAACATAATCTCTCTCTCTCTCTCTCTCTCTCTCTCTCATAAACTCAGAAGTGTATTTGGAGAGTTTCAAGTAATTGTATTGGCATTCAACTTACTTCCATGGACTTTTTCTCTTAATCAATAACAATGCAAAATAAAACATTATGTTGGGATCTATTATCATTTTTTTGAAAATATCAAGGGATAATTGCATAATAAAATCATATATCATGGGGTGTTATTACAATTTATCTGATTTATATTGATTGCCTATGCTTTATTTTTAACTAGATAGAAAGATGAGACAATCATACAAAGCAGCAGATGTCATCCAATCAGGCCTTAAAGGCAACTTACCAAGTAGCCCAATGATATCTTCGAATCACCCACCAGTCTATGACTATTGACTGCTACCACTGCCCATATCACTGTCCTAGCAAAAATATGTGGTTTAGAGTTAATTCCTTGGTCAAGTTTGATTTTTTATAAACAAGACGTCTAAGTGTAATATTTCTTATATTTTTTAAAAAATCAATTTCTTCGTCATACGGCAATGTGGGGGTTTAAACTGACTCAAACATTTAGTTAAGGTTTAAGAGAATAGTCAATATAAACCTACATACTCTGTAATAAAAAAAAAATCCGTGTATGAAGTCACTCTACAGTATCAAACATTGAACACTAATTGTGTAATATTTAACTCTAAATGTTGTTTCGATTCACGTTTTCTAATAGGGTGTCCATCCTAACACCAATTAACTGCAAATCAAAAGCTGTATTCCACAGTTTCTAACACTTTGGAATCGAAGAAGAAGAAGAGTGAAAAAAATATCATAAAAAAATTAATTAATGACAAATTAGCAAGAATGTCCGCCTATCATGAAGATTTGGTTCTTCTTTTTAAGTCGTGTGTGTAATGTGTTTTTAGGTGGCTAAATGAATATATAGATGTAGAGTTTTTGAGTAGCCTTTTTGAGTGGATACTCTCAGATTCTACCCATAAAGTCAATCAATTACACTTACTAATTAAATACCTTCTAGCCTCGATGAAAGCTTAATAATGACCTTATCATGTAATTGGTCGTAAATATAGGCTTTGGACCACACCAGCCAATGAAGAGAGAAAAATACAATAGATATAAAAAGTTTTCTTTATTATTATTATCGAATAGAATGATTTAGTAGTGGTATCGGTCTTTACTCCTCATTTAGAGATTGTAAGTTCGAGTCCTCAAGTTTTTATTAAGACTTGGTGGTTGGCCGTTATGTTAGTTTAGCTAGATTTGATCTCGATAGGTGTTCCATACGCGGTCAAGAGCCTTATAATTCTACCAGTGAAAGTCTAACAGGATGGTCGTTGGACGTTCTTCTTTACCCCCATTTTTTTTTATTTATCCAAAAAAAAAAGTTCTCTGTCCCCTCCGCCCACCTAAACTTGTTCCCTAAATATAAAAATACAACGGATATAAACATACAAAGGATACAATGGGAAGAAAAATAAGATGGAGTGAAAACTTGGGAGAAATTTCTCTCCCCTCCGTCCGCCTAAACTTTTCCCCCAAACATGGGCAGAAAAGGAGAGACACAGGATGAACTTTTGGACATGAACATAAGTTTTTACCATTTTACCCATTTATTTCATGTGCAACAAACGGGCCCAACCTTCGAGAAACAAGAAACATAACATGACATGTGTTCTGTCCAGGTTGGCTACACTGCCACGTGGCAGATAAGATAGTAAAAATTTTCTTTCTTTCCATTTTTCTTTCAATACCAAAACAACATAAAATTTCAATTTTCTCTTTTTATTTTTCTATCCTTCCTACTTACGAAACCAACAACAATTGAAAACCCACCTAAGTTAGTTACATGCCTAATTCCCTATCTCTAGTCCTACAGAATTTACATGAGACAATTAGTAGCAGAAGTATCTTTCTTTTTCTTGTCGGCACAGTGGCCTTAATCAACTGAGTTACAACCTAGAAATAATTAAGATTACTAATAACAAACCTATAAAATCAATTAAATATCAAACCCACCAACAACCATACATACCCTACAGTTTTTTGTTTTGTTTTTTTATTTTTTATTTTAGTATTATTAAGTGTTTAAGTCAACTTACGCATATCTTGATTAATTTTTTTCTCAATCTAATAAAAAAAAAATCGTTCACATCAAAATTAAAACAATTATTAAATTTTAAATTCAAAAATTTGAATTTACAATTCGTTAATGTTTCGATGGGCTACCTTGTGGTTAGGGTTGTTAATCAAACGAGTTCGAACAGAGCTTAAAAAGTTTGATTCTTAATCGAGCTTAAAAAATTGTTCAAGTTTTGTTTGTTTAGGAAATGAACCGAGCCTGAACGAATCAAACTCGAGCCGAATCAGAGTATTTACACATAAACGAGTCGAGTTTGAGCCGAACTAATAAGGTTTATTTTCTAAATGAGCCTAAAAACTTATTTAAATTTGAATTCGTTTAAAAAATGAGCTGAGTCTGAACGAGTTGAATTCGGAACAAACTGAATTCGGTTGAGTCTTTTGTTTATTTATGTACAAAAGCAAGTCGGCTGTAGCGTCTCCATCGGGCGACGTATGCAGAGAATATCAATTCCCACCTAAAAGAAAAAGTTGGTACACATATCTACGATGCACAATCTGCCACGTATTTGTCTTCTATTTAGTTTATTGATCGTGCGTCCCTGAAAGTGTCGGTGGCAGTTGGAGCGATGGCTTCACCTTGAAGAGAGAGAAAAGGTAAAGACAACCCGAGAGACCACTAACCGAGGTCATCCTTCTGGTCTTGTTAAGTGACACGTGTAGGTTACATGTGTGACGTAAGCCATCCGGCTGTCTTGGGACATTGACGTCAACCAAACTATTCATGACCATCCTTGCATAGCTGTAGCTTTAAATCGGCGTCTAATCATTTGAAATTACATCTATGTCCCTGATATAGGGTATGAAATAAAAATAGGCTGATTTTTTATAATTTATTCACAAGAAATCCTAAATTATATCAATAATTTAAAATATTTTTTCTGTATATTTAGTAAGTTGAAATATTACATAGTTTATTTAAAAAATGCAACAATGATTTATAATGAATTATAGAAGTATTAGTACAATGATAATATAAATTAATCATACAATTATTGGCAAACCAATAAATAATATTTTATGAGGAGAGTAAAATTAGAACAAAATGTATCATCGATAGAATTTAGAACTTTTTTAGAAATAAATTGCCAAAAATAAAACTTATTTGTCTAAATAAGATTTCATGGTTTGCTTTCTAAATAAATAGGATTTATTGATGATTTTTATTTTTTTAATCCAAACGAAAACATGGCAATAGAAAGTCATTACATTATATTATATAACTAGTCACAACTTGTGACTAAAGGCACAATAAAACAAAAAAATCGAGTTCTAAAAAATCAATATCATTGTATTAACTAATAATTTTTTTCTTCATTTATTTGATTAAATCATTCAAAAAATATTTTTACCCATTATTTTTTTAAGATATTGACAAAATTTTCTCAAAATATGTAATTCGATAAATTTTTTTAACAGATCTATACTATCGTGTATAGATAATATCTGAAATAAAAATTATATTAAATTACAAATTAATCAAATATTAAATGGTTGAACATGTGATAAAAATGAGTGATATGATGGGTTTGGGAAAGAAATATATAGGGGATAAAATTTAACTTCCTATGTGTTTTTATTATTTAGATTTGTATAGATATAAGTGAAAGTTTTATCTAGATCCTCTGTAGGTAGGTCTAAATTGAATGACACCAACTTTCGATTTTAAAATTTTACTGTCACTCTCCGTTAGTAATTGTCGAGTTACATCGTTAATGGAGAAAGTTAATTTATAGAAATATCCTCGAATATTTTATAAGGTAAATTTTATCCACACCCCTTATAAATAA
>CM042201.1:19657467-19678258 GCA_023539305.1 Ilex asprella | reverse complement strand
AATTCTAAATCCTAGAAAAAGAGGTCTCAATGGTAATTGACAAATGCAAACCCAATATGGTAAAAAAGTTTTGACGCTATAAAAAATGTGAAAATTACTAGCATACCATTATTGGGAGATGAAAAATGGATCACTATGCAAAACACTAACACACAAAAAAATGAATTAATAAGGATATGGAACAAAATTTCAACAACAGTTTTCAACGGTAAAATTACAAATAAAACCTTATTTTTTCAATTTCTTCTAATTAAGCTTTCATCTTGAAGTACATAGTCTTATTCTTCACTCACGTATTGATAATATTAATAGTGGAGAATCGTCTATCTTAAATTTAACATTTTTTTTTGTGAAGTTAATAAGGGGGCATTTGTGTCTTTCACATACTTGACCAATCAAGCTTAATTTCCACATACCATGTGTTTGTCGATGGTTTCACTCGTAAAAAATGTAAGAATAACTTTTTATTTTGACTATCGAAAAAGGAAATGTTTTTTTTCCCTAAAAAAACACAAGCTTCTCATTTTTCATATTTGAATCATTATGAGGTGGAAGTGTATTTTATCCAATTCTCCACATTCATCGTTGTTCCATTGAGCCTCTCCCTTCACATAATTGAGGAATCCATTTTTTGATGGAGTTTAACATGTAAATATTGAGTGTAGCTGTTATACTATGTCACTATTGTTGATATGATGTAACCATCTAATGAAAAAAATGATAAAATATGGTATCATTTTTTGTCATGAAAGTGGTTATGTATTACATAGATGTATGATTATAAGTTTTAGTAGGCCCCATTTGTTGATTTGTTTATCTATTAGTAAACGAGTACACCACGTGACATTTCTAACGTGGTGTAACGATTATACCAAATATTTTTCTCTTCAATTAATTTGGGAGATTTAAATTACTAATTTTATTATTTCGTTCCCCTATTTATTTTGAGATAAATATTATATATGAATATGTAAGGTATTTCATTTACATTTTTGTAAGAGATACCTGAGTATCTCCAACCCATTCTCTATTTTTTTTCTTTTAGTTATTTTAACTAGTCACTTTCATATTTCACCCAAATGTGGAGAGCCATTTAGCCTTTTTAAATTCTCTTTTTCTCTCTCTCTCTCTCTCTCTATATATATATATATATTGTATTCTTTTTAAAATTGTTGTACATTAGTGAAAGTTGAGTGAAGTAATTAACTAAAATTAAGAGCATGGTTTGAATGAATTTATAAAAGTGACTACCTAAAATAGAGAATTTAATATTTAAATATATTTTTACTAACTATTTTAGAAAGTTAAGTTGGAGATACTCTAATGAGATTAAAGTTACTCCATCGCTTAATGCATAGAAAAAGACATATGATTATTTATGATAATTAGAATAAATTAAATTAGTTAGAAGTATTTAAACAATGGTAAAACCGAAAAAGAGAAGAAATAGCTTTTGAACGTCCATTTATCTAAGCCAATGCTTACTATTGTACCGACATGCCCGCCGGCCAGTCTGGCCTGTGACCGGCATTTATCAGTCAACATATACAAGTCCAATAATTCTCCATAAGGTTTGTATGAATTTAATAAAAAAATTGATGGAAAACTTAATGAGTTTGACAAATAAATGCATAAATCAATTAAATCCTTCAAGTAAATTAATTGATACAAATTTAATTTATTATTACATAAATTATTTATGTATATAATTTACACGACGACGTAAAGAATAATGTTATGGACATTATTTTTGTGCATCAATTCTCTTCGATGTGATACCATTAAAATTATTGAATATTTAATAAATTACGAGAAACATATTAATATAGCTGTACATGTTGAGGTTGTGTAGAAAGATGCTAGTGTAAGTAACATTAATAATAAACAAAGTCATTTAAATATTAAGTGTACATACACTCAATATTTACTCTAACGTGGTGTAATGTTTACACCAATTATTAATATGGTATAATCATCTAATAAAAAAAATATAAAATGGAATATATTTTTAATTATGAAGGTAATTATGTATTATATGATTAAAAAAATATAAATTTTATCAAAATTTATTAATAAAATTATTTATTTATTAATAAACAATTACAAAACCTAACATTTCTGACGTAATTTGAAAATGAGACACCCAGCATCTTTTTTTTAAACCTCACACCGACAAATGCCCCAACACCGACAAATGTTCACTAGAACAATCGAGTTCACAACTCCCAAACAAATTAGCGCGTACAACAACAGTGACTCAGTTTTGGTGGTAAAAAAAAGAAAAGGGTTTCTACTTCCGTCATTTGTGTTGTGTTTAACTTCAATGACCAAACACAACCTTTGGCGGTTTTTGTAATTTCGTTACAAAAAAGTTTATTATTATTATTTTTTGTAATAATGTTCAGATTTATGATGACTATTGTCGTGAATTCAACCATGGACTTGGAATATGTTGTTCAAGGATAAAAATGGCTGACCATTTGAAGAGGGGAGGAAGAGATTAAATCTTTAGACCGAATTATGATAAACTAGATTTACCCACTTAACCAACCCGAACAATTAAAAAGAGAAGTTTATTATTTAACCAATGATGTGGAATATACATAGTATAGTATCTTCTCCTTCTGCATTGTTCTGTCCGCCGTCCATTCATTTTTCTTTTATATTTCATCTCTCGCTCCGCCTTCCTCGAGTCTTCTCCACCAGAAAAAACTGAGAGGAGGCAGAGGGAAAAAAGTCCATTTTTTTTGGGTTTTTTTTTTCCCTTTGTTTTGATCGGCGTTGACATTGGTATTGTGGGTAAGTTTCATAGGACAAATCGGAGATTGAGATTGTTGGGTTCGTCAATTTTGGCTGATTTCATGCTCCAATTGTGTTTACTCCATTTTGGTTTCAAACAGATCTGAAGTTTCTTGTCAATTTCAACTCTCAGTCCACCAAATTGGAGTATTTTTGGCATTTCAACCCGTCCGGAGATCTCTCCGGCCTCTTCTGACTCAGAATCATAGATTCGCGGGTTGATTTCTCTTTCCTCGTTCGGCATTGAAGTAAGAAAGGTTTTAGAGAGACAAAAAAGTTTCTCTTTCTCTTTCTCTCTCTAGATATACACAGTTGATCCACAGTGATTGGCTCGTGTAATGCTGCTTCGGATGTTTTTTGTCCGGTGGACATAAGTTGGGTATAGAGTCATTGCTCTGATCTAAACAACTTTACTTCAACTCAACCGTTCGATTGGAAACTTTTGCTATAGAGTTCTTTGACAAAGAAACCCAAAATGATGAGAATGAAGACCATGACGACAGGGCTGTCAACGATGAATGGTAGCTCAGGCGGTGCTGACAGTGGAAGAAACGCCGGAGGCGGCGGCGGCCGCGATAATGGTGGTGAGTGGGAGATGAGACCAGGAGGAATGCTGGTTCAGAAGCGAGACCCAGATTCAGATCACAACCGTATCCCACCACCACCTACCATCAGAGTCCGAGTCAAATACGGGTCGACTTACCACGAAATCAACATTAGCTCTCAAGCCACCTTTGGTACACAACCATCTTCAAAACTCATTCAATTGAAAAGCTCTTTTCTATGATTTTTTCTTTTTCTGAATCAGTGCTTGATTTTCTGGGATTACAGGGGAGTTGAAGAAGATGCTAACAGGGCCAACAGGGTTGCACCACCAAGATCAGAAGTTGCTGTTCAAGGATAAAGAGAGAGACTCAAAAACATTTCTTGATGTTGTGGGTGTTAAGGACAAATCCAAGATTGTTCTTGTTGAGGACCCAATTAGCCAAGAGAAACGCTTCCTTGAGATGAGAAGGAATGCCAAGTTGGAGAAGGCTGCAAAATCAGTTTCCGAAATTAGCTTGGAGGTTGATAGGCTAGCAGGGCAGGTAATTCTTTATTTTAAATATCATAGATATCCTTTGAATTTCGACACGAGTTTCAATATACCTCTCAACTTTCAATTGTATCAATTTAGGGGTTGATGTAAAAACCCAGAAAGAATAGAGGTTTTGTTGGCCAAATGAAACTGTCATAGACTGTTCTGCCTGTTTTAATGGAAAATTGGACGAATTGGGTTAGAGGTTATGAGTTGCATATTTAAAGGATCAAGCTGATGCAATTTGGAGTTAATGGGGCATTTTAGAATTGAAGGCGTCGGTGGGTCTAATTTAGAAGATAATGAATTTAACTCGATTGAGCTTAGTGAATTGGGTTTTATTAATGTAATTAAAACTTCATTATTGAACGGAACTGCATAGGTATCGGCTCTTGAAACGGTCATCTCTAGAGGTGGAAAAGTTGCAGAGAACGAAATGCTGAAGCTGACTGAGTTGTTGATGAATCAATTGGTTAAATTGGATGGCATTTATACGGATGGAGATATAAAATTGCAAAGGAAAATGCAGGTACATTTTTGCTAGTGTGCTGCTGAGTGATTTTAAGTTCTTTAGAATTGCATATCATTTTGAAGGTTACCTAGTTGGGTCATTTTCTCTCTCATTGTGAAGGTGAAAAGAGTGCAAAAGTATGTTGAAATGCTCGATATGTTGAAGATCAAAAACTCCACGCCAAGCGGCAATGGAAACCACATTCCAATGCAACAGCAGCAGAAGCCATCTGCAATTCAGCAGCAGCAGCAGCAGCAACAACAACAACAACAGCAACAACAACAACAACAACAAAAGCATTCAGATGGGCATATGCATTCAAATGGGCATACCCCATCACCAATTCATCAGCAGCAAGCGAGGCACTCATTCGGGTTATTGCCAACAACACCACAGCAGCATCAGCAGGTGCCACAAAGGCACTCAACATCGGGGCCGGTAGTGATAACCACGCAATGGGAAACTTTTGATTCTGCGCCAGCCCCATTGCCGGCGCAGCCTTCAACTTCCACAACTGCATCTAGTACCAATTCAATACATCCTAAATACAATTGGGATTTGCTTTGAGTAAGTAGAAGACCAAGTATCTGTGCTAGTGTGTGAATGTGTGTCTTGAATTTTATTTTAAGTTGGTTTGGTAACAATTTTTCCATTCTTTTCTGTATCTAGAGTTTTGTTAGCTGCCCCGTTATATGTCATTCACTTCAAAATAAGAGGGGTTAGTACAGTGGTGATTGATATCACCTTGTTTCTTCTTCTATCCTGTTATCCTCCCTGGAGTCATTCCCCATTTGTCTTGTTTCTGTTGTATCTATGTGTAGATTGTTACTTCAATTAGGTTTTTTAATGAAGCAGAACTGCATTGTTTACCCCAGAAATCCGATTTGAAGAAGGTTGAAGCCTTTTCCTGTCTCTCTTGTTAATTCAGACCTGTAACACTTTTGGGTTCTTCTCGATTTTGATTAATAAAAAAAAAGATATTTTTATGCTAGGTCAGACTTGTGCCGATTACTTCTTCAAGCTCTCAAGCTCGGATACTGGCTACCACAGCTCAAACGGGTTTAAAACATGTTCTAACAATGATGGTTGAAAGTGTGTTTTTTTTTTTTTTTTTTTAAAATGAGGATCAACAGTGGTTCCCCACCTTTCCCTCTTGGGTGACTCGAACCCACGACCTGACGGTTGTAGGGGAAGCGTCTTACCACATGAGCTGCGCTTCGTCTATGAAACGATGATGGTTGAAAGTGTTGAACCTGAGGTTTCTGAATTATTTAGGTTCGTCTATGAAACCATCCCAAAGGGTTAAAAGAAGAGTATGTGATTGATAAATGATTAATCTTTATATTATACCTTGCTTCCTATGGCGGGTACAGACTGACAAAAGGGAACATGATGAACATGGGTTTTGTAATCTTCATGTATACTTTTTTTTTCCACATTTAGAAACCCTCCCATCTCTCTCATTTTTGTTAGGGCCACATAGTACAAGGCTGTGGAATGTAGAAAAAGAATACGATTCGTTTGAAGTTACCTTCCAATGAAGGTAAACTCAGCCATGATTGTTTCCCTTCATGATCTTGGGTCAGGCCCGATTCATGTAAAAGATTGAATACCGTCCTCAGATGGTCTGTTTTTGCAACATATCTTTTGATCCATTCAATTAAAGCAATGAAAACCTAGTGAACTCTAGAACTACGGGAGCTTAGAGGGTCTAGCTGGGATGGGGGTAGCTGTCCAACTTTCCTTCCTTTTTCCATTAAATGAAGAGTAATGCTGTAGGACCTAATTAAGGATATAATTCAATGCAGGCGCCAAGCAGAACAAAATAGTACCCAAAGAGGGTTTGAGAGAAGCCGAGAGCAACAGAATCCAACCCCAAAATAGGAGTTAAATGAAAGATGTGTAATTTGCTTTTGGCAATTATTGACTCCCCTAATCCGAAGGGGCAACCCGGTGGAGATAGGTATGATCTGTCAGACATTGTGAGTTCGAAACTTGACAGTTTCCTTGGAGCTAAACCATAAGGGTTTATCTCTTATGAATTCCCTTGTTTCGGATGACTATCTTTTAACTAGATTGAAGAAGGGATCAATCGAAATGCATACAAGTTGATTTTTTTGGGATAATCAAGGCTTGTCATGGAGTTATTTGGAGGCTGGAAACAGAGTACGGAGCACCGTTGTTTGCATGAACTTAGGCATAGCCCATTTTATCATGCAATGGCCCCCACAACTAGTGCTCTGTAGGTTGATATTGGGCTTTCATTCATCAGCCCATCTACATAACTGAGCTTTTCTTCAACTCCCATAAACACAGCATGGGTCAATGCAGCCCACATCTATTGCCTGTACAAAGAAATTGGGCCTAGAATGCCAGCAGTCCAACTAAATTACTGACTTTTTCGTCAGCTCCATAGAACACAGACATGGGCTAACGTAGCCCACTGCCCACATTTAGGCCCAGTGTTTATGTCTACTAAGCCACTTACCCTTCGTTTGTTTTTTAATAATTTCAAAAAAAAATTGAAATTTAGTATTAGAGAAAGCGGTACAATATCAATGACCTCGCACTTAAAGTTAGGGAGCGAGCTAAGCAGAAATGCTCTTTATCTAGAATTTATAGAAAAGCAAAGATGCTTTTTTCAAGATAAAAGAGGATTAAACGTCGGTTTCTCTCTGTCCTTAACTGTATGTTATAATGAGTCGTAGTTTTGGTATCTCAAGATTTTGTTGTAGGTTGTCACACCTTCTTAATTCTATGAATCTTTTTCATACCCAATATTGATATTAAGTTGTGAATTTTCGGTCTAATTAGAATCTTTAACACGTATCCTCTAGAAAAAAAAAGTCAATCTTTTAGCCAAAGATGAACAACTTATATAAAAAAATTGCTTAAACCTTTTTTGACAAATAGGGCAAACATATAAATATTCAATGGAATTGTCGACAATTTTCCTCTCTAATGCATTTTGAACATTTTACTTTTCTCATTTGGACAAAATGTTCTGCAGCCAAGTTTAACTCAAAACTATTTTCCATTCAAATTGGGTGGTACAAATTTGACTTCAATTCTCATCAAACTCTCTTATAGTCACAAGTCCTTAGTATATGTATCAAAATCAATTACTCAAGATTTCTCGAATTAAAAAATCTCATGGTTTACCACCTCGAATTTGAGTCTCTCACATGAGATGTTTTGATTGGCCTAATACTTGTTGTATGCGATTGATTGCATACATGCAGCTCAAATTTTTATAGTCACGAGTCCAAAAAACATGTGATTAAAATCATTATCCATTACGAGAAAAACCCATCAGACTTGTTTCACTAGCCACAAACCCTGTTCTAAAGACAAAAGTTGGAATACCTTTATACATTCATTGAATAGAGCATAAAGACTAGCACGTGAATATTGAATATGGGTGGTGGTGGGAGGAGGGTAAGTGGACTCCTGTAGGGTGCAACTTTTCATTGCTGACTATCCTTTTTTTTTTCAATCCATCTTTAACATCTAAGGTCACATGAACGTCATTGTTAACTCTTGCTTGTGCACATCATATTCTATATATGAAGTCATTCAGACCGTTCAAATATGGCTACTTTATTAGTAGTGGCCAATGCAGATAGGCACTGAGGCTTGTAAGAAACGATGATGTTCTTTTTACAAATTGCAACATGGTGTGGCCTCTAGTTCCTTTAGTTATATGTTACCCGAAAAAAAGATAGGCTAACCTAGATTTCCTTAGGGTTTGACAAAGAAGAAGAGTCAGTTAAAAAACAACTAATCGTTCTCACACTATTGGATTAATATCGACCTAATTTATCGACTTAATAATATGTTATAATGAAAAATTCAATGATTATCGTGACAAGAATACCATTAAACTATATTACTATAAGAGCATTAAATCTACACGATTGTAATAACGTGTTATCACGGTTATTTTGTATTGAATATTTTGTCTGCCCACACCATGTCTCCGTAAGAGGATACCACTTTCTCTGGTGCTCCCATTATTCCAACGCATATATACGATTCCACAGTACTATTCTTTTTCTGAGTCATTACATTCCTGTTCCATTAGTGGCCAACTTGTCATCATCTATTCGACAGCGACCACATCATTATCTCCAGTCACTAACTCCAGTAAAAGCAAAGCAAATCCATGGCTCCTTCTGTGGATTGGGAACCGAATCACGTAAGTTAGGATTAACACTATTATTCTGATTCCATAATATATATATCATGGAGTACAAATTTATTTAACCTAAATCTGTTTATGTGGTTCGTATTATTTATGAGTTGTGTTTAATGAGATTCCTCAAGAAATTAGATTTATATTTATTTTATACATAAATGGGTCTGAACGAAATCTATTTGTTATTTAAACCCGATAATTATATATACGTGAAGAATTACAACTCCATGTTTTTTAAAGTCGCATTTCCACACGTTTTTGTGAACTAAGGTCTGAGCTTTTTGAATGCAATTTTGAGGAATTTAAAAAACTTTCGGTGATACTGAACCGAACCGACTATGCCATTAAATTTGAACAGGCCAGCCAGGGCCTGCTGAAAAGATAAGAGTTCAGTAAAGCACAGCATGCTCTAAAAGACTACAAACACTTCAACCATTTTTAATCAAAACCTTATTCAGAGAAGGTGGGTTTGGTGGGTGGTAGCATTCAGTGCATTCGATTACGTCCCTTGACTCTATCCCACGAACCCTTTCTATTTAAAGACAAAACAGTATACCGATAAGGTTACGGTATTACAAATTAAGATATTATACTCAATTTTTTATATTATATTATGACTTCAAACACGAACTATTACTACATTTGTATATTGTGGAGTGCATGCATGCAGTAAATTATTGAAAAATATTAAACATAATGCAAATCACATGATTGACGGATGTCGTCAAAAAGTACTGTGTTGAATGGTTTGTTTGCGCTTGCGTGTTTTGGTGACCTTTTTTATTGGATTGAAGACCTTAAAGGCGGTGGTACTTAAAGGCTGTCTAAATGCACACTTCTTTCGTCCAGGTATACTAAGGATCAGATATATAAATAGTCTTATTCGGTATACAAAAACCTTTTTCGTAATTAGAACTCACGATATTGAGGCCATGAAAGAACAAATTCGTAATCACTAATGTTATTGGGACTTAATACATTATGACCATTGAATCAATAGTATCGGGACCCAATTATGATTTAATGTTGGGTCCCGCTGACAATCTAATAATCACAATCATTATGTCATCAAATTATGTTCCAATAACATTGCTCATTTATAATTCCATCAAACACCCATTATAAGTAGAAGGTAGAACTTTATTCAACAATGGCACGATTCCGGTAATATTTTTTAAAGAATAATATTATTTGGACTTAAAACACTGACCTAATTTGTTGGTATAATGATGTGGCTGCAGTAGAACCATTGGATCAACACTAAGTTCTAATACTAGATGGCCCCCACAACCAATCCAAAAGTCATAATGAATTAGGTCAGCAAATTAAGTCAATAAATTAGGTCCCAAAATGATTGCTGTTTTCTAACTGTTGCATCTCAAAAAATTTTGTGGGTGGTTGAATGTCCGAATTCTATTAACTGTTTTCAATAAGACTTTTTGATCCAACCGTCTTAAATTATTGGAGATATTTAAACATCTTAATTACTTTTTGAATTAGCTACGGAATAGGTTGGGCCAAAAGAAATGGATCCAAGGCTTTTTCATGTAATCCAAAAGCCCCTATTGTTGACATTCTGTTACCACCATTCGATTCTTCAACGCACTATCTTAGATTCTGTCACTTTTAGCTTGAAATCGGGTTCTTTTTCCAAGTTTCACGAATCTCTTTTTCATACGTTGTTTTGCTTTGATGCAAAGGTAAGCAAGAACACACACACACAAAAAGAGTCATAGTTCGTTGTAGAAGAAACACACTCTCTCTAAATCCACAGGAAAAATTGAGAAAAAAAAACCCTAAAAAATATGATGTTATTCAACAAAGATTTTGTAGAACATTTAAAGATACTTATAAAAACAATCAAAACTCCAATCATTTTTAAAAACGGAAGAAAGTTATTAATTATACAAAATTTACCAAAAATAAAAAACTTCAATCTAATTAGATAACATAAAAGCATATATCATATGGTATCTAACAAATAGACAACACTGAATTTAAAATTTTTTAAGATTTATTATTAATTTTTGAATTTTTTATTCTCAAACGACAAAAATGAGATTAAACAATATAATTCGAACCAAAATTGAAGAAGTTCATGACAAATTGATGAGCTTTGGTCGTTGGTTTGGTTTGGATCAAACGATATTGGTCCTGCTTGATTCTTAATTGGACTCATTCTACTCTTATTATTATTTTTTAGATTTTTATTGTGCGTTGAATGCACGACAATGTTCATGCTCCCAATAATCTCTCTCTCACATATAATAATGGCTGGTTAGGAGGTGCAACACCTTCCCCACTGTCCCCTCTTTCGGTACCCTTTTGACATTCGATCTCTTAGCTAGGCTATATTTTTCAGGATTGCTTCATAAAAGGAGATCCCAGATGCTTACAAAGTAAAGGCTAAAAGTGAAGCTTTTTATCAAGATCATGTATCTTTTATATATATAGTTGGTGTGTGTCTTTCAAGAGTAGTCCCGGATCAAACAGGTGATGTAGTGCTATCTTATCCGGATTGTAGGGCAACCCGATCTTGTTCAAGCTAAGGTTTTTTCTTGTGGTGGATAAATTTGGTGTAGGTCATTATTACATCTTTGTGTGGTTTCCAAGTAAAGGCTATCTAGATATTTTGATCAATTAATCTGTTGTTGTTGATGTACTTTTCAAAATGTATACCATGTGACGATTTTCTGAACACGACAGCCATACATAATTCTTGTCTTCTTAATTTCAAATTAAATAATAATACTTGAATCTAATTATTTAGTTTAATGTGTTAACATGCGTAATTCATTAGTATCGTTGAATTAAATATTTTGCCCTTATATTAAATGGTGTTTATTAAGATTCTAAGGGTCGGAGTAGTTTAGATCCATACAACTATATATATATATATAACATTAGTGATTTGTATTATCTCTTACTTGTGACATAGGCCAGTCATTGTGGGGAAAGGGCAGACACATCGGCCATTGATTGTTCGCAAAAGGTGGAGAATTAGAATAGCCCACTCCTAGGGGTCGGAAAAAAATGATAGCAATTAATTACAATCATATGATTAAGGCTCTGATCATGATGTCAATTTTGTAATGACACTATGTTCACGTAAGAAAATAACTCTCAAGTGAAGTTCACTTTATTCTTTCATGTGCTTATTATTAAATGATGATGATGATACGACGTGAAAAATATCGATGTAGTGTCACTATTACACTTAGGGTTTATTTGGATGAATTATTTTGGGGGGGGGGGGAGATTGGGATTGACTTTCTCAAACTCTTTCAAACTCAAGCCCCTTTTTAAAAAGATGGGATTTAACATTGAATCCGATCCATACTTATGTTTAATATGCAAAACATACATATATATGACCCATGCATATCATAATTATTAATTATTAATAACTATTTATCTTATAAATGACTATTTTTTCCTTGATCAATCAAATTCATACACGTGTTAAGGAGTACAATTGTCTTTTACATCCTTAACCCCTTAACTCATCTTTCCAAACCCACATTCCTCCTAGGTTCGACAAAATCCATGATCAGGAATTTAATAATCAGACCAGTTACTAACCAAGTTTAGAAACTCATAATTGAATTTTTAATCCAAACATAAAATTTTGAAATCCTTTTAACTATTTTTTTCTCAAACCTATTTTGTCAGACTCTCCATACCTTTTTATCAAACAGACCCTTAATATTTAACTCTTTCTATCTCTCCCTCTATCGGGATGTCTAATGAGGCTAAAGTGTATTTATATACGGTTCCCCTAGACGGCTTCATAAAGCCGCATGATGTATTCTCTTATTATAAGATTCTTCTACCTTTCATGAATCCCGATTGTCATGATAACTAATATTAGAAACGTAACTATCAGCGACTTCAAAAATTTATTAAAAAATAAATAAAAATGACCAGGTTTTCATTTGAATATTAGCTACCGATTACGCATCATTGGCGTGCCCTTGATTTATTAACTAATGAGGAGTTGATAAGAGTAAATATCGGGTGTGATAGTTATTTTATTTTAATATTATCACGTGATGTAATTGCTTAATAATAACTCAATAATTAGACAAAATAAAACTCATTTTTTCAAATAATCACCCTTCATGCAAGTGTGGTACAATTACTCACTTGTTTGTTTATTATTGGACGGTTACACGACATGATAATACTAACGTGATGGAACTGTTACACCCAATATTTACTCAGTTGGTAGTAGTTCTAGACCTCCAGCTACTGGGGGTGAGATGGTATTTTTGAATTAGATCAAATCGAGAAAGAATTGATATCTGATAGAAAATATAGGGATTTAACAATATTTGTTGGGTTTTGAGTGCCAATATTTAATCTTTATAATTAAATAAAAAATGCATAAGATTAAATATTGTCTATTTCTCTATTATATTGCTACTTCGTACGAGATTCTTGATTAAGGAAGTTATTTTTTTTTTGGGTAAGTAAGGATTAAGGAAGTTATTTACTTATTTCTTTAACATGACTAACGTAATCTCCTACGCATTAATGTCAGGCGCAGCATATGTGGTATTAATATCTCTGCGACTGATTAATGCTATTAGTTTATTCTATACCCAGGGCAGTCCATCTTCCACATAAAAATATATAACAATGGGCGTGCTGATTTAGATCTTATCTAATATATTTTATTTCGATAGTTACTCATTAAATTTGCATTGATGGAGAACTTAAAAGATTCAATAATTTGTATATAAACTTAGAATATCGAGATGATAAGTTTAAATTTGATAATATATCTACGGATTCCTTTTCTTGATAGCACGATGATAGGGTCTCTCTCTCTCATTCTTTGTAGTGACAAAGAGGCTTTTAATGGGACTAATCGAATTAGGGTATAAAATAGATAAGAAAGACTTATTCCGTTATGGGCTACTATTAGGTACCGAAGGTCTATACTTTGTTGCCTTAGAACAAATAAAATATGTGTATAAGACTATTGAAACAGATCACAAAATATGTATATATACATACATATATATATATATATTGTTTAGTATAACATGCATGTTTCAACCAACCAGATCTTTGGCTCATTTTTGACAAATTCAAAAACAATTGCTCATTAATGGAAGCTCAATTTTGAAAAAATTTCGACAAAACTCACTTACGTAGATTAAGTTTTACTTCAACTTATGTTGATAATCTATCATTGAAATAAACGGAGAATTTTTTTTATCAAAATCGATTATCTAGTCAGTGTTGGTGAATATTCACAATGTATACTTTAAGAGTAATGCTATACTGACCAAATTTTAGGACCAAATTTAGAACCCAAATGACATGGCAGTTGAGTTGGGCTTCTGTATTTAGTGCCATATCATTTGGGTCCCAATAAAAACTTCAAATGATATGCTGCCATATCATTTGGGCTTTAAATTTAGTTCTAAAATTTGATCAGTGTATCATTACTCATACTTTAAGGAGGATGAAGATCCCGAGGGGGGTTTTCAGTTGGTTGACTTTTAATGGTGGACATCCCTCCATTGCAAGTTGAAAGAGCACTTGCAATTTGTGTAGTGACCCAGGACCAAAAGCATAGCCGTACATGTTCCGACTATTTGATTAACCGGCCCCAAGATTTCTATATTTATCATATGTGCTTTTAACTACCACCATTTGTTTTGGATAGCACTACTGGCTTATCTTATTATTATTGGTGGATAGTATGGGACTGCATATATATATATATATACACACAGAGAGAGAGAGCAGGTCAGTCATGGAGCCGGCGGCTTCTCTTTGAACTCCAATCAGCCAACGTAGTCTTCAATTTATGGTTTTGAACATTTAAAACTTGTTGGTAGGGATGTTAATCGAGCCTTTGTCGAACTTTTATTGAGCCTAATTTACACATAAATGAGCTGATTCGTTTAATTATTTACTCGTAAACGAGCTTAAAATAGTGTTCAAGCTTAGCTTGATTAACAGTCTTACTTGTTGACTACCCAAACATAAAAAAAATAATAATAATAAATAATTTAAAAGTTTTAAAATGGAAAAAATCTCTATTTTTCGTCCATGTAATCATGAAGTTCAGTGAACATGTTGCCATTTTCAGTTTAAAAATGAAAGATTGCTTTATACCATGTTCATTCAAATTCGAAATAATATGCTTGGTGTCAAAAGACCGCATGGTGTATCAGCATTTTCTGATAAAAGGAGACAAAATCTTCATTACTTTTAGAAAAATACTATTTAAACTTAATTTGAGGAACTTATTTGGAGATTTAATGACGTACAACCATTAGATTAGTTGTAAGCTCTATGTAACATTAGAACTGATGATGTTTTTAACACGATTGAGCAGTAGTGTGAATATAAAATGTACTGAACAGCCAGATGTAGTTCAATTTGAGCTCCAAAGCTCTAGAGAATAGGTGGATAATTACACAGAGCGTTTATAGTAGTTTACCAATTTAGGAGCTCGGCTAATCCACTTTCAATGGAATCTCTTGCTCCTGAATATATTGATTATTAAAAAATTTATGAGAAATATTTTTGGTGAGACTACAATGGTTTGTTGTCATTTTCGAGAGTTTTGCCCCCATATTTATAGTTATCCCTTGGCCTTAACTTGATCTGAGGCGAGATCCTCACTCCTTCCCTGTAACGATCGCCTTCATTGCGCAATGGTTGTAGTGGATGCTAGGACGATTACAAAACTTGTGTCTACTGAGTAACTGTTGCTACAAAATGGGGTACTTGGTAGGATTCACCTGTCTTTTACACAACCTTGCCCTAGATGTGAATACAGAGAGTTGAGATTTGAGGTCGAGATCTGCAAATAATAAAAATAGGCTGAGTTACCGACTTGAGTGGCATGACCTAAATTATCGAGCTCAATTTTTGGTATTTTTGTGGTACCATCAAAAAATTATAACTAATTTAATAATTTCATTAAAATCACATTATCTCATTAAATAAAGCTCTCAAATAAAGGCTCTATACTATTGCTCTTCCTTTTAATCTTGATCTTCTCCATTTATGAGAAGTACAAAAATGATGGTTATTTTCAGCTTTTCAGGGTCAACATTACCAAAAGTTTCACCTGGACTTACTGGCATTGTCCTCTCTCATTTCAAATTCTGAAACATTGGCTCTTCCTACATTAAAGCCTGCAACTTATTAACTTTCAGCAGATGAAAATCGCTAGTCTACTTTTATATCATGAAATTAAGATAATCATGCAATTAATATGTGCGCAAGTAACATTTGGACCTCCTAAAGTTTATCACTTGAACAGACATATTTCATCACATTTGAAAAATTAAACTAAAGTCCCCTTAAAGTATGTGTACATGTAACATATAGTACCCTTACCGTTAAGATCCGTTAAACATACCGTTGAAATTTGATGACATCAATATTCTTATTATATAAAATTTCCAAATTACTCTATCACCATTTCAACAAAAAATCAATAAAAATTAATAATTTTTAATTTTCAATTACAACCCCAATATTTAAACCCACAGTCACCACCAACTTTCCTCTCTCTTTTTACCATAGTACCGTCAGCGCCAGAATCACCACCACACCAGAACCACCACAGCCATGAACCATTACCACAATATTGACATACCAAAGCCACAACCCAGAACTACCACTACCACAACACCACCTCACCAATGCCAAAATCACCACTATAACACCGCCACAACAATAGTCGACTTTCCTTTCTCCTACCACATCACTGTCAACGCCAGAACCACCACCACAATACCACCACACCAGAGCCACAACCCATAATCACCACCAAACATCGCCACACCAGAGCTATAATCACCGTCAACACCACTTCCACCAGCACCATCACCCATCACTAGGGCTGTTAATCAAGCCAAGCTTGAACACTATTTTAAGCTCGTTAAAGAGTAAATAGTTAAACGAGCCAACTCGTTTATGTGTAAATTAAACTCGACAAAGGCTCGACAAGGGCTCGATTAACACCCCTACCCATCACAGGTATGAATTTCTTCCCTTCTCTCTGCTACACGCAAACCCAAATCCTAAAATCCCCTCAAATTCGAAATCCCTTAAATTTGAGAATTCACCAATCCTAACTCTCTGTCAAATACTTCCTTTCACCACCGTTTATCCAACCACCACCCTCCTGCTCTCATCGCCACCGTTTACCCAACCACCAAGGGGCGGTTAGCGATAGAACACAGAGAGAGATAGAGAAAGGGGTCGGTGGTGGGCAGCGGACAGAGATAGAGGAGAAAGATTCTACGGTGGGTTGTTAAGGATAGAACACAGAGAGATGGTGAGCAGTGGAGTGGAGAGAGATAGAGGGATAAATGCAAGGGCAATATAAAGGTCGAGTTGGATATGAGTTTCAAGTCGGGTATGGTATTGAGTTTGATTCAGACTGGTTTTATTTATTTTGAGTAAGGGCAAAATGGTCTTTTTAAAACTTCTGTTGGGTGAGTTAGTTGACTAGAACTGAAAGGGGGTGTCATTGTAATTTGTCATACCTCAGGGGGTCTATGTGTTTTAATGACAAAGTTCAGAGGATATCGATGTAATATACCCAATATAATAACAAAGCCGAGTTCAAACAATATAATTTAACTAGAGGCCTGTTGAGAACACCATATATAAGTAGCTCTGCATTCAATCTCTTTTTATAAATCAAAGTATATTCTAAAAGTGACAAATGGTTTTTGGTTCTTCCAGGCCACAATTTTTTGAATTCCTGGGGTAGTCAACATTCCATGAAGTTTTTGAATTCCCTGGAAGTAGCAAAAACTATGCTTGGCCTACCAAAAAAATATTAAAAGACCCAACCCTTCTCTTCTTTACAACTAATATAAGCCAAAAAAAAAAAATTGAAAAAAAAAAGTTATTAAATAAGAGAATGATTAATTATTTAGCTAAATCACCTAATCAACACAAAAAATCTTCCTTGTTTTCGGCTTTGAGTGGCTTATCTTCCTCAATATCTTCGTTGCCATCAACAACTATGGCTCCAGTCAGTTGTTGAGCTCTCTGAGCTTCAAATTCCCAATCTGTCCGAAGTAAAACAACCAGCATGGCCACCACACACGAGGCCTGGGCGGCGAAGAGACCCAGCCACAGCCCTTCAAAGTCGAACCCAGCAAAGAAAGCTAAGCCTACTGCCACTGGCGTTCCAACAAAGTAGAAGCAACCCAAGTTAATATTTGCTCCAACTTTAGGCCTTGCTGTTCCTCTCAACACCCCACAACCTGTTGTTTGTGGGCAGTTACCCAACTCACAAAGTCCAATTATTGGCAAAACCAGTGATGTTAAAGCTATGATCTCTTTATCCTGAGTGAACATGGTAGCCCACATGTTTCTCACAGTAAATGCAAACAATAGTGCTGAGAAACCCAACATGAAGCTACAAGAGAGGGCCACAATTGCTGAAAGCTTTGCCTTAATTGGCTGGCCCGCACCCAGTTCGTTTCCCACTCTGGTTGAGACACTGAAGCTGAGAGAAGATGGAAATATGTAGATCAGCGCGGTGGTTTGAATTAGAACACCCATTGAAGCCACTGTTGCTCTTGGGTTCAACAAAAACCCACAAAGCAATATCATGATTTCATACCACCACCATTCGAGGCACACAGAAATGCAGCTTGGAATGGCTAAATTTAGCAGAGATTTCCAGCCTTTCAAGCACTCAAACGACAACCCTCCCCATGTCTTTTTGTATACACCAGATATTAGTATGTAGATGATCAATGAAGCTACAAGATTGAAATTAGTCCAAACACCACTAAGAGCAACACCTTTAATCCCTAGACTAAGCCTGAAAACAAGAAAATAATTTATTGGTATATGCAGAAGACTTGCTAGAGTTGCACAAAATGTTAGAGGTAAAGTTATGGATTGAGTTCGAAGATATATTCGAAGTGGGTGTAGTAGAGATTGAGCTAAGAGGTCAGGGAGAGAATACAAAAGGTATGATTGAGCTTCTGTAGCTATTCCTTCATCTTGGCCACAAAAGAGTAGAATTCTCTTCATGTTAAACCATAGAATAGCTATTGGAAATGAAGTAAGCATGAGCAAAAGGACCGTTCTTTGCAAGGAAAGACCGAGGACGGTGTGTTTCTTGGCACCAAAAGCTTGGCCACAAATGGGCTCCATTCCCATGGCAAGTCCAGAAAGAATTGAATAGCCAGTGATATTAGCGAAGCCAACGGCAAGCGAACCGCCGGCTAAGGCTAGCTCGCCTAGGTGGCCGAGGAAGAGCATAGAGATCATTGAACGAGAGTAGAGTAAAAGGCCCGTGAGTATCATAGGAAGAGCTATTTGAGCAATAGACTTTGCTTCTCTGACGACAAGAGAGAGATGGTTTGTGTGGGGTTTCTGGGTTTGGTTTGGTTTTTGGTACTGTTGCTCTGATGTCGGGCTTTTGGGGATCAAGAGGGTGAACATGTCGGATTCTGGGTCTTCTGTTGGGAGATGGTAACGTTGGCTTGCGTTGCATTTGCTGCAGAGAGGAGACGATGATAGCTGGCACATTGTTGTGTCTGTGACTCTGTGTGTGTGTGTGTGTGTGTGTGTGTGTGCAGAGAGAGAGAGAGAGAGAGAGAGACAGAGACAGACAGACAGACAGACAGACAGAGACGGGGAGAGAGAGAGAGAGAGAGAGATCTGGGGGGGTTTTAGAGATGAGGAAGGTGATGGGGTTTTATAGGGTTTTCTGGGAGACGGCCTCTACAAAGTAAACCGCCACCCTGAGTTATTTATCACATAAAATTTTAATAATATTCACCTATTTACAACACTTCTATACTTATTCACAACAACCCCGATATATTGTTTCAGTCAAATGTAAAGAGAGTGTTAAGTTCAATAAATTTACACTAAAAACGAAATTGTTAATCATACTTTTTAAAAAATATTGTAATTTAATAAATAAGTTTAAAAATATCAAAGATCGATAATATTGTTTGAAATTTGTCCGGGCTAACTTTTTGGAGGAGCTTTGGTGTCCTCTTGTAACCGGCCTGCAATTGTATATGTGTGCATGTGTTTGTTTTGGAGAGGGAAAGAGAGAGACAGAGAGAATGAATCTTTTTGCTGAACTAAGATTTGAGGTATTTGGGTGTATTTTTTCCCCCTAAAATGACAGTATGTGAGGCTTCTCTCACACATAAAAGTATTTTCCAACTGAAAAAGAGAGTCTGCATAAATGATAGCACTTGTGCTGCTTCATTATAAAATGAGAGTCAAAGGCTACAGTAGCGTTTTCGATTAGAATCCATGAGGGACAACTCAACATGATTCCAAACCATGAGACAAAACATCTTTGGCCGTTGTACATACCCATTTTCTGGAGTGATAAAGTGCTTATTAGCCCAATTTATATGTCTGATCCGGTGTGATTATGTATAAAATTAGTCAAAGATTAAAGCTTTTTGACAGCCAGAATTTTGTCCATTTTGTCTCGGATCAGCGAAAGCGTCAGTTTAAAACTTAATACTACAATTGTTAACTTTAATGTACCACCAAAAGGCGTCCTTGTTTGATACCTTCTTGTAGTTTAATGAGGTATACATAACAAATTAAAGAAGTTTTCAACCTGACAGGTGAAAGTTGTTTATGGCCGCTCCAATACATAAAAGAGTTTTGTCAATTAAGCCAGGTTTGGTATCCACTTTCTGTGGGGTTCACACCTTTGAAAATTTAAACGGGATGGGCCGGATTTTAACCCAAAATCTGAGCTTGTACCACATAAAAAGTACCATTAATCTTCAAGATGTACCCTTGATTTGTCTGAACTACTAGTATCATAGGTTTAATGGAGTATTCTTCGATTTAGTTCTTGTCAACAACTACCCTACTTTACACTTTTTTTTGTTGATATAGCACTTGCTAGCTACTTTTTTATTCCTTACAAACAGAATATTACGATCCTTTAAACTCTAATACCACTGCTAAATTCTGGACTTAGATAACAGATGGATGCAAACCTTACCCAAAAATATTTAAGCTAAAGACAGCTTTGAATGAGTTTTGTCACACTTTGTATATTAAACCCTATTTTGTTTTCTTACCCAGTCTACATTGGATTTGCCCTTTCGGCTCCCCCACGTGGGTTCCAAGTGTCTTATAGGTTCAGCCAAAATGGCCAACTTTTGGTTCTTTTCATGTGATAAGTAAAGTCGGCTAGGGAGGGTTT
>CM042201.1:19646577-19657367 GCA_023539305.1 Ilex asprella | reverse complement strand
TATTGAAACCACATTATTAGATCTCCAAATAAGGTCCATATAGCATTGCTCATATATATATTGAGGAGGAAATAAGTCGAGGTACCGTTGAACCAATATATATATATATATATACAGTTACACATTACCAAGTGGACGACATTGGGCGTTCTCAACAGTGAAAGAGGTGTGGTCCTTTTTATTATGAGCCCAATAAAATGGGACCATTCTTACATATAGAGACAAAATCCTGGTCGCATGAAGGTGTACAAAATTCTATATAAAAGGAAGTCTACAACTTTGCATGCCAAGACTTCCGTTCATAACAACTTTTTTTTTTCTCATTTTCTTTTTTGATAAATCGTTCATAACACTTTACTTGACCCACAGATAATTGAATTCCCACTTCCCATTCCTAGTCATTGTGGGCAGATTCTAGCTTCCCACAGATAACAATGGTCATAGTTTTTCTTTGAAGTTAACAAGAAAAATGGTGGTCATTTTGTTGTAAGATCAAGTGGAAACCTATGGACACCTCGGTATTATAGGTAGAAAAAGTTCGTCCAATGTAGTACATAGAATACAAGTCATCATGTTTAGGCAGTATTGAACCAACAAAACAAAGAGATCAACTATGAGAATCTTCACACTCCCTGGTGTCAATCGAGTCACAAACAGAGATCAACCATACAAAAATCTTCAAATTCATGTAGAGATCAACTATACGTATATGTATGCATAAGGGTGTCAATCGAGCCATCTTGTTTCACTTTCGAATTGTGTCATCTTCATATGTTGTCATTTGGGTCAGTGTTTTTTTCTTTTTTAGTATCGAATTTGTGTTGGGTTGATGTCGATTTATGTGACCCATAAAAAATTGCCATGTGTGTGAGTGATCCCCCCCCCCCAACTAAGACTCTGGTCTGAGTCAAAAACTAGAGTCACGCCCGTAATAAACAAGCACAGACGACCAACCCACTGCTTTCAGTATTAGGTTTTACATTGGACAAGGGTAATGCTCATCGAGTACACTTAACGATTTTTATAACACATGTGATTGGTAGAGTGTGAAGAGTTCGTCTTACAAGCACCGTCCTAACAGTATAAAGTGGTTCAGATAAGTAACAACAAAGATAAAGATCTGAAAAGGATAATAGAATCCAAAAAAAAAAAGTTCAAACTGCATTCTCATCCACAACAGTAAGTCTCTCGCCACATGTAATCGGTAGAAAGTGGATCGTTTCAAGTTGGTACAAAATTCAATTCGTAACTATTATTTCGAAGTTCATGTAACAATTTCAAGGATTCAGTCTTCACCAATTACACATGTACTATAAAGAAATCTTGACTATACAATTCTCATCTTGTGACAATTTAAGACTGAAAATCATTAAAAGTATGATTGTTCATTTCGTCATACAAAGATCATGCTAAACTAAGACTACGTCACTTTCTAGTTTAGACCGGAGGGTCAAACTATCCACACCTAGTCTTATAATTAGGTTTTCTCAAATGTGAACAAAGCTTTATAGTTCCAGATTAGTTCCAGATTGCACTAAGCTTTATGAAAGATTCATAAATCATAGTATAATCCTCTACTAACATTCTAATTCCCAACAAGGACCCATCAAGTATATGACAGTTTTCTTGCAATAACATATATCAAATGGCCGGTCTTGTGACTACTACTGCACATATAAGGTCGTATAATCAACATCACAGCTTCTCAAAGTCTCAGTCTATAACTACATTAGTCATCAATGTCAATAATTTAATAGTATTATCGTCTTAAACAAGTTATTTATCGATATCATACTTTTTTCAATACAAATTTTTAGGCGGTGTTTGATTAAGATATTAAGGGAAAATGTTAGATTAAATTCATCCCGTCACAATTTATTACCAAATTTGAATCAAGTAATAGGGTCCAATATTACTCCGAGTCTAGTACCATGTATTTTGTATTAATTAATACCAGGTGATAAATTGTATGAAACAAAACATGGTTGTTGTCAAATATAAAAAGATAATGCTTTTTTTTTTGTTTTTAACATCATACATTAATCGCTCATTAAAACATGAAATTAATGTTAGAGTAATGACTTGTCCCCAATCCAAACATCAATCCATGTCTAGATTAATTGAAATAACGTAAAGTGGTTGACAAATTATTATCCAAAATTGAATTAATTAAAATCAATGGTCTTGTCTCTCATCTCGTATAATATCGGAAATAGACACTTCGTTTACATTATTGTCCTAACAACCCAAAACAAAATAATATACTTAAAAATTATTTTTTGATACCATAGTCGAAATCGTTTCTAACGAAGAACTTAGAAATAGAATCATCCATAAATGCCTTTTTGACTTGTCTTCGTCAAGAAATCCATTGCATTTTTATCTCTTGTGTCGTCTTCACCGCACACTAAAACCAAACCCCATTTGTGTTTTTAGTGGAAGAAAGAAACAGAAGCTGTGTGAAACAAGGGAGATTCCGTCGTCTGATGGACAGAGGTTCGGGTTTGGTGGGTTTGGGGCTGCCCCAAATGTCAAGCTATGAGTCCTCCACAGCTCTCGGTGCATGCGGGTCTATGATAATTGTCGGTTTGTGTGCCGTACTGACCGGGTGATTGGTAGACTTTGATTTGATGACTGACCTGATGACATTTTTGGTTGTTAAGTAGTGACAGTAATCATGGGTAATGCTTCCAGAAGTGTTGACCCGTGTAGTTTAGCGTGACAAAAAAGTGACTATTTTTTTCATTTTGTATTCGGATTGTGTCATTTTGAATTTATACTTTTTTTTTTTTTGATTTAATGGTGATAATACCTTCTCCGATCTGGTTTGACAGAACTAGGTACTTGTATTGAGTACTAATTATTTCACCCATTAGTCTCTGTACTAAGTTGTGTTATAATTAATGGGGATCAACATATATACAAATCTAGAAAAAAAAAAAATTGCTTCTCTCCCGACCAAAACTACAATTCATAGATTTTCATAGACTAAAACCCCCTACCCACCCACCCACCCACCTTGGTGTATATGTATATGGTTGCCATCATAAAAAACTTAGAAATCGTGTTATTCGAGTCGAAATCGTGCTACTCTTTTTATATTATACTTATTAGACTAGTTGTTTGTGTCAAAACCATGTTACTCGTGTTGGTAAGGTCGTATGTATCATTTATTAAAGTAGCCCCACGCGGAAGAATGTGAGATTCTAAGCAAGTAGAGAATGGGTTTGGTTTAGAAAATATCCTACAGTGTCATTTACCATCCTTTTACATAGTCACAAAGCATAGGACCAGGACCTCTGCATCAAATTCAAATTAAGAAATCTATTTAAATTTCGATCAATGTAGAATGTACATATATTAAATCGATTTAACACCTCTATATTTTCAGTCTTAGAATATTAATATATTTTCCTTGGAATTTAGAATTAGCTTATTATAAGTAATGTATAAAAATATAAATTCTCAATCCGTTTTGTATGTTCAAAAAACCGTTTCTTGTGTTTATAGAAGCAACCGTCCCCAGAATCCACTTCTTTCATATTCAAATCACGATCTATAGACGTTTAACTGATCTTTTTGAACTCATACTTATCGAAACTATAAGGTTGTGATATTTTCTCCAAGTTCTTTGTAAATCACTTTCATGAATTACTTTTATGTGGTTGTAGGTTTTTCAAAAATGATGTTGACGCATGACACAACTTTCATTATACATATTTTATCTCATTAAGGCCCAATGGAAGTCTCAGAATGGGTAATTCATGCTTAAGATGGTGACATGACATCCACAAATTATCAAACGGATCCTTTTGCTAATTCTTTTGAAAAATACTTTTATTCAATAAAAAAAAAGTAATTTTTCTTTTTTAATATTTATATTTTTTCAGTAAAATCAACTGAAAAATAGTGGATGACCAAGACAATGTGAAAAGTAAAAGTGTTTATATAATTATTGTTTTAAAATTTTAATATTAGCGACATCTTCGTGCAATTGAAGAATTTTGATTCTATCCTTTTCTACACATATACTTATAAAGGGGGAAAAAAAGACAATTTATGAAAAACTAGAGTGATCAACCTTCAGGACCCAAAAAAAAAAAAAAAAGAATTCATTCGGAGATTTTTTATTTTAGGCGATTTCTCCCAAACAATCTGTTACCGAAACGTGTCGTTAGATGACGGAAGAAGTACGTCCCTGTCAAGAGTCTGATGGATCAGTCGAGACGAACTTACGATAATTTTTGGGGGGGTGGACCCAATCTCCATGACCGACCGACCGACATAGATGGAGAGCCATAGCTGGTGGTCATGATTTGTGTGGGGGTACAATTACATTACATGCGGTGCGCAGAGCATTATCCATCGCCTGGTTGGTTTCTGCTCCGGTGGGGATATTCCAGTACCAGCGACGTACAGAACATTTCATTCACCCAAATGCGAAACAAAAAGGACCTCCTGTACTGTACCTGCATTCTGTCTGAAAAAAAGTATAGGCACCCACGACCACCACCACATGACAGTACCATGTCGTGCTTATAACCAATGAAAACTTGACACAACCTTTTTTGTGTTATATACACAATACCATTACCAGGTGATACTTGCCAAGCACTCACTGCCTCAAAATTCATTCAATTCATCTCTAACCCATCAATGGTAATGTAAAATCAAATACAAATTCGTGTTGGATTCCTAGGTTTGTAATTCCCTTTGTGATCCATACACATCAAGATCAAAATCATCCTCTAATTTCATGTTGAGCAGTAACTGTTATTAAAAATTACTAACCCTAATATTTCATTTTGTATAATGAAAAAATAAAGAGATAAAAAATTAACCTTTAAAAGAATAAATAAAACTTTATGTTTGATAAAAAAATAAAACAAAAAACTATTTTTTCTTCCTACTCACCAAAATCTATCCCTCCAAAATAAGAAATAAAAGTAAATAAAAAATTAATTATGTGTTAAAATGTATATTAATTGTCTCTATATTATTTGATATATACATATATCATATTATCAATTACATATTATATATATATTAATTTCACATATAAACATAATATCATAATGATAAAATATGAATTTATATTTTTTTAATAAAAACTTAAAAATTAATACTTTTCATCCTTCTATTTCTTCATCCACCGTTGCAAACAGACTGTAAGCATAAGCATCACTCTGATCCTAGAATTTCGGCTTTTGCAGTGATCGTCTTTCCCCTTGCTAGTACAAACCACACTAAACTAACCTGGGCATCGTCATTCTTCTATCCCTACAACAAAAGCCAATGAAGCACACACACTATTACAACAACTGTAAGCCTACCATTCAATGTTTACCCTTTTTAATGAAAACCATCTGACTCTCACTAATGATCCAATCCTTGTAAGTTTCGTACAAAAAATTTTGATAACGATAAATGCAATGTTATTCAATTTTACCGTGTCCCTATTAGAGGAGCAACTCAACGTGCAGTGATGTATACCAAGCCTTGTACAGATAGATGTTTCTTGGAAGTTTCAACCTGGAAACGGACAAACTCACAAGCGGCAACATGAAATCAACCAGCCAAAGTGAAATATCCACAAACTGAAGTTCTGCACAAAAACTATCAGATAATAACAAAGCAAACAAATTTAAGTAAATGGCAGTACTAATTTCAAGATCAAGCAAGCGTTGCACGTCTGTCTCTGTCTTTTTCATTGTTCAGAACCAATCATGAAATCCATTACATTGAGGGCATTGATTTTGAAAACAGCACCTAGGAGACTAACAAAATACTAACTAGTCAGTAGCACTTGGCTTTAACAACACTGGACTGCACGAAAACTGCATCCTATTACCAAAGATGAACGAACAAGATTTTCAGCTGATCATGATCGAGATCTCTCCCGTGAACGACTGCATCGTCAGTACAGAAGAATGTAAGTTTCACATTTACATAAACAACTACAAAACATATACATGAATCAACCAAATCACGACAATTCAGAAAATATACAGACCTTCGGTATCTGTTATTCAAGGGGCTTTCTGTTGCACCATACCCGGGACTGTCCCTCGGGTCTGGCTTAGTATTTGGGCTGGCACTGCGATGATAATCATCATCAGGACTAACCCTCTCCCTTCGAGGACTTGGGTCAGCCCCATGACCATATTCAGGGCTTACCCTCTCCCTTGGGCTAGGTCCACGGCCATTGTCAAAAGTAGGCCTGCCTCTTCGAGGACTTGGGGTGGGACCACGGCCATAATCTCTTTCCCTTCCATTGGGACTTGGACTAGGGCCACGACCGTAATCAGGACTAGCCCGCTCCTTTCGGTACGGACTTGGGCTACGGCCACGTCCACGGCCATAATCAGGACTTCCCCTCTCCCTCCCATAGGGGCTCGGAGATCGTCCCCTGTCATAACCTCTCCTCCCAGGTGACCTATCCCGATTTCTATCAGGGCTATGTCCATTCTTCCTTTCATCATCATCTTTGATTGCATACTCCACTGAAATAACTCGATCCATCAGCTTGCTGCACATCAGAGAATGATACACAATCTTAGCTAGATAGAAATTTGATATAAACAACAGACATCCAGCAGAGAAGTAAAACAAATCCAGCAAAAACAATTGCTTTTTCAGCAGAATCTGTCACATCTTCAGGCATGAAAGTTCTACAATTGGACAGACTATTTTGGCCACGACAAAAGAAAAAAAAATTGCCAAGCTCCCTTAAACGAGAACCTACCTCATGTTTGTACCATCCAGAGCTTTGGAGGCATCCTCCTGCGATTCAAACTGGATAAATGCAAAATTTCTTCTGATCCTAATGTTCACAACTTTCCCGTATGGATCAAAGTGCCTCTCCAAGTCCCTTTCCTTGGTATGATACGGATCAAAATTAATAACGAACAGGGTCTTGGATGGTCTCGTATTCGTTGAAGATCTTCTTGAACTCTCGGGCCTTCTAACGCTACGCTCTTGCTGCAGCAAAAAATTATTCAGCAATGCATGATTGCAATAGAGTAAACAGAGAGCAAACACAAAAAATCACAGAACTGCTCGTACCTTTGTCCACTCAACACGAAGTCGACGTCCCTTTCTTCCAAATTCTCTCCGGTCAAGTCCTCGAATTGCATCCTCGGCATCTCTCTCATCATCCATATAAACAAACGCAAATCCTAAACCAACAAAGTAAAAGCACAAAAACAAATGCCTTTATACTCCATAATTTCTAAGAAACAAAAACTGAGTTAAGGATCCCCATGTGAAAGGACTTTTTAATCCGAGATTGCATTTTTTCCTTTTAAAAATATGCAAACCATCTATACTTCGCCCCAGAATAAAATAGACCGCTCTGTGAAATCCAGAAACTATGACCAGTAAAATCAGCAACAGACCTTGCATGATGAATTAAGTGGTGTCAAGGAACAAGAATCCAACGGTGGATGTCTCATGGTGATATAATGAAAAGTGAGTGCCTTCTCCAATTATTCTGTCAATTTATTCTGCTGCCTCTGCTTCGAGGTCGGTATGTTTTCTAGCTTGTGACATGTCTGAAAATGAGGGCTGGGCAAAAGTCATGAGGATTGGAAAGCAATAGTCTTGAGGAAAATGTGTGATGGCGATGCCATAGTGGATCAGAGTGGCTCTTCTTGAAAACAAGAAGAGGATGCACGGCACGGCCAGGAAATGGAATGCAGAAGGTCCCATCCATCAGCCATGAATTGTATGGAGTCTATGGACATTCCAATGTAATCCTGCGTCAAAGAATTAGTTGAGTATGGGGGTTTTACCCTTTAAAAAACATATCTTTTTTCTTAAGCATATCCTGACACCCCCCCTTATAACTCAATAAGGAAGGATAGTGGTTGCCAAGGAAGGTCATCCGGATAATGTTGCACCAAGCTGCATCAAAAGCCATCCAATTTAGTACCAGATTTGGACATTGCTGAATGATCCCGATGCCGAAGAATCCAGTGTTGTTGTGACATGATTTTTGCATGATGACTTTAATTTACAAAACAGGCAAATTTTGTTCAGTTCTTCTCAACTTCAAACCGCTTGTGCTATCCTACCCATGTTCATACCAGAGTACACATCAGCCACCACACAACACAGATTTTGACAGCAACAGCAT
Source organism: Ilex asprella (assembly GCA_023539305.1). Classification (NCBI taxonomy): domain Eukaryota; kingdom Viridiplantae; phylum Streptophyta; class Magnoliopsida; order Aquifoliales; family Aquifoliaceae; genus Ilex; species Ilex asprella. Next base: position 19,649,230 of record CM042201.1, on the reverse strand, counting down.
CTTGACTTCTTGAAATTACATTAGTGGATACCAAATCGGCTGCCATACTCTGATGTCTTAGAAAAGAGATCCTTTTCTCCTCCTCAGTCCTCACCAGTAGTCAGATTCAGAAATCACAGGGTAAATGTGCATTCAGACTTATGCCGCAGTCATGTATGAACATAGTTGTACAATAGCTCAGAAGTTATTTTCCAGTTACATATAGAAGATATCACTTTTATTTTCTTTTTCTCTGATAAGTTATAACTGGTTTCCGTTACTGTAAGTTACGTCAGCAATTGCCCAAAGACCAATAATTGCAACTTAAAATGATACAAAACCAAGTTCAAGCAATCAAAATCTCAGAAATTTCGCAAATTAGGTTCCAAGTAGAATAGTTTCCATGAGCAAAGCCGTGATTAAGCCATATAAATAACAGAGCCACAGATGACAAAGCAAACTAACAGTTATCCGCCAAATAAACCAACAATATCTATACAGCTACAATAATCAAAGGAATGAACACCAAAAATAAAGGCTAAAATTACCAGACTTCATATCCACTCTATCCACCTTCCCATATCTCCTGAAAAGTCTCTCCAGATCAGACTGCCGTGCATCATAGTCAAAGTTCCCACAGAAAATGGGCCTCATTTCACCTAAACAGAAGATGAGGGAACTTTTATAAACTCTTATTTCAGGGGAAGAAGAAACACACCAAGCTTCACACATTTGACAATAATTCAAATAGGGGACTTTCATCGTGTATAGTCATTTCAATCATACAATTATGGAGTCGCATACAACAAAAAAACAGAAAAAACAAGCAATCAGCAAAATGAACTCTTACTAGGAAAAACGGAGCATACATCCCACAAATAAAACTTCCAACAGATAACATTTCTTTTGTGTGTGCCCACTTGACCATCTTACCAGAAAATGGCTCCCAAGCAGGAGCAGAAGCAGAAGCATCAAAAACTAATTTCCAAGAAGAAAACTTCAAATCTCCAAAGGCTTTGTTTGGTTAGCGAGAGAATGGTGGAAAAAGGGAAAAAGAGAAAAAAAAAATTAATTTGTCGTTTGTTTAGCAGGAAACGGATGTTTCTCGAGAAAAAAAAATTTCCCACATGATCGAATTTTCCTGTATCTGATGGTTTTTAATTTCCTACAAAATCTGCATGAAAATTTTTTTTTCCCGTGAAACTTGCCAATCTGTTTCACTGTTTACCACCTTGCCCCTATTTTAACACACCACAACTCCTCTCAGCCCTCATCTTCTCAACCACTTTTGAATAATTATACATAAGGGTAATTCAGACAATTAAATAAAATTTCTTGTAACTTTCTTGTTTTCCAAACTACAGAATGAATTTTTCTTAAAACTTTCTTACAAAATTTTCATCATAATCAAACACATACAAGAAAATATATTTTTTTCATTTTCCTTTCTTTCACTTCACTTTCTATCACTTTTACTTTCCATCATCTTTTTCTTTCTAACCAAACGAACCCAAAGAGAAACTTCAATTTTAGGTCTACATTGCAACATCTCTAGCAGAAAAATGCTAAAGTTAAACATTGAATCTTAGCAATATGCATAGCCAGATGAAGGCATCAACCCTTTTTTTTTCTAGCGAAATTGGTGCAGATCACAAGGAAAATAAATAGATTGAGGCCTCTCCATTTTCTCCTTGAGTAACTTTCCTTCAACACAAACAAAGCAATTTTGTCAAGATTTTTATTTTCAGTTCTTAATATTATTAAAACATAATTTCGAGGAGCTCATACATCAACTCTTAATGGCCTCGTCTTTGAAGTGGTTTCAAAAGAATTACCCAAATAACAAATCAGTCGGCCATTAACAGATGAATTGCAACCCTTTCACAGCATAGAACCCACCATCTTGGCCATAGTTCCGCATGGGTAGCAGATAAGGAAAAAAATAGAACTCAAAAACCAAAACTTCTTCTACAAGTCAATTTTCCACAAATTGAGACCGTCAAATCTAAACATCCAAACGTCTTTTAAAACTTATTTGACCAGTTCAGGAGACATGCCTAACATCTGTTAACCCATTTTTTGAGAAAGACATACTTCACCATCTAGCTTTGTTTCCCCAATCTTCCCAACCACCAAACCGACAGTTAAGAATCAATAGTGAGACTTTCTCACCAGCTATATTAACTTACAGTAGCAAAAAAAAAACCATTATTCTACGCTGGCTAACACTTCAAAAGCATATACACAAACAAATTAGTAAGCAAGATTAGAACATGAAATCAAAGCTTTGAACAGATCGAGTTAAAGAACAATCAGATCAAGCCGTTCGTGTGTACATAACATTAGATCGGACCCTAATACTCCATTTAAAAGCTGAGAAACATCCATTATAACCAAAAAAAAAATTTGAAATTTCAAAACCGACGATCCAAACATTGAGACGTTCATCAGAACCCCTAATCTAGGTTAATATGGTCTAATTTTGACGGAAACCAAACAGATCTAAAGAGATCACGAGAGAAATTTGCTGAAATTCGAGATCTGTTGCGTACCTTTGGAGATTGGAAACCCTAATTGCGACAAAGAGATTTCCAACGGCGCCCGATGAGAGAGAAAATATCTCGTCAAACAGGGCGCAACCTAAACCTTGTGAGTCATTATATAGTTCAGCAAA
>CM042201.1:19598990-19636577 GCA_023539305.1 Ilex asprella | reverse complement strand
ATGAGGTTTGTCACTTAATCATTTAGACACTCTTACATTTGAAATATTACATCAAACTCTCTAAAGTTTACACGTGCGTAACACTTAGACTTTTGTCGTCAATGTCTGTTAGTTTATCTGTTAGTAAATTATACTAAGACCCTCTGAAGTTTTTAAGCATATAATATTCAAGTTTAAAATATTATACTTATACAAAAAATATTAGAGTAAAAGATATAATATCAAATATTTTAAATTTTACAATTAAAATTCATTCTATTGTGTCATTTATTAAAATAAAATAAAAATAAAAATTTAATTTCTCTTTAAAAAATAATAATCACTATACAATTATACTATCTATTAAAAGGTTAAAATATAATGGATACAATATCTTCTATCTTTAATTGATATAATTTGATCATTTAATAAATGTTGTTAATTCTGTAATTAATAAGTGGTCTAAATATAATATTTTAAATTTGAGCCACTAAGTGTTATATACCTATAAACTTTAATGAGTTTGAATATAATTTATTAACGAATTTACTAGGGGACATTGACAACAGGCAAGCGTCGAATTGTTTTGCGCGTACAAACCTCAAGGGATGTATATATAATATTTCAAATATCAAGAATTTAAGTGATTGAATAAAAAATCTCAAGAGATATAGATGTAATTCTCGCAAAAAAAAAAAATGTTACATAAAAATAGGGTGTAAAAAAAAAAAGTGTGAGGGAGCAGGTTAGGCAGGTGGGAAAGTAGAACAAGTCATCCCACCAGAGACTGTAAAAGCCCAAATGATCCTATCAACAAACAATAATGCCCAAATCCAAAGCTGTTCACATTTGGTTTTCGGCCTGAACTTCGGCTCATGAAGCAAGCCTAACCTCGTTGCCGATCCGCTAGAGGATAGGTAGGCTGAAATAAGGAATGTTAAACTATTTTAATTAAAAGAGTATTTTTATGCGAGAATTTAATTTTACATTGATTAAATAATTTTTTAATATTTTTATTTAATTATTTGTCGTCATAACTCCTACATTAAAAATTCAGTTGTTGAATTCCAAAGGTTCTAACAACTAGTTTTCCAACATCTATTTTTTAACTTATTATTTGATCAAATATGAGAGTAATTAATATATATTAAACACATATATTTTATGTATATATATTTACATATCTCATTATAGATGATATACAATATATATCTACTGCAATCTCTCTAGTACATAGATTTCTGGGCAATATTCAAAAGTATCGTATGAAGCTTCTACTTTATTCGATTATGTAGATTTGAGTGAAGCAATAGTTAATAAGCTGAATTGTTGTATCTTGGAGACGACGTCTTGTTATTTGTTGCGCTGTGATTCTTTCATAAAATAGTGCGAATAGTCTTAAGAGAGCGATTTAGTCCGCGCTTCACCTTGCCATTCACTTTATTTTTTGCACCCAATTTTTCCAACAAGGAAAATATGAGAAAGGAAAATGTTATTAGGACCTTAGGACACACCTTTTACTGAACAAATGCTAAATTTTTATTGCAAATAGACACAAATAGGACTGAAAATTGAGTCGAGTTACTCAGATTTGACTTGGATAAAACTTGACTGGAGTCGGTTTTGAACAATTTTTTACACTCATTTAAAAAACGAGTCTAAAATGCTCAACTCGAACTCGCAAAGATTGACGTGTTTATATGTAAAATAGTCGAACTATTTAGGTTTAGCTCAGATTCAGTTCATTTTTGGCTCAACTCATTTACTAAACGAGTTGAATTTAAATATTTTTTATGCTTGTTTAAAAAAATGAGCTGGTTCAAGTTGAACTCGTAAAATTCAGCTTAATTATCACCCCTGGACACAAAGTTGTCCATATTTGAAGGGCAATTTTGATGAGAGATCAAGCTTCAATTTCCAAGAGAAAAGGAACAAGAATCTGATAAAGTAGTCCGGATTAGAAGCTATCAGGGTTCGTAACACGTGATATCATTTTTTTATGAATGCATAAACGAGAAGATACATGTAAATTTAGAACATACTTCACCTAACATTATATCACAATCGCAAAAGTTCAAGAAATCAACAAGTCTAACTCTAAGCAATACCCCTCAAAAAAACCTAACTTTTGGAAAAATAAATAAGTACTTATCAATCAACATGCAACTCCTGTTGCAACAGATATGAAATTTCAATTCATTTTTTTTAATGAACACACAAAAGAGGATACATACACATTTTGGACATATTTTAACCAACATACTATTGCACTTGCAAGAGTATAGAAAAGATTAAGCTAAAGTCCAGACAGTGACGAGTTGTAAATTCAGACGTCATGAGTTTGAATTTTGACAATTCCTTGAGGATCTTTCATGAGAGATTTATCCGTCAAGAATACCCTAATCCCGGCGTAGATGATTTGCGTTTGACTAAACCGGAAAAGAAATTTGTCAAGATTCCAATAAATTAACCCAAAAATCCCTAACCGTTAAAAAAAAAATTCCAAAGTGTCACCTCCAAGAGAGGAGAAGACGTACTAGACTTTTTTAAAAAAATTATTCGTACCGAGAGATCAAAATTGCCCATCAAGTTTGGCAAGTGTGACTAGATTTTTCAACTAATTTCTCAAAAATAGTACTCGAAAAGTAGGGGAAAAAAGGCAATACCAGAAGGGGACAAAAAAAAAAAAGAGAGGACAAAAAAACATTAAAAGCAGTAAAGGAAAGGAAGAGTCATGTTTCCTACTCGTACAACACTTAGAAATGTCTTGGAATTTCACCTCATTTTCAAAAGATTGTGACTACTTACCTAAAAGGATGTATCATCGTGTTTATTTAATAACCAAGTCTTCTGCTTTTAATCTTTCCCAGTGGGCCTCTTCTTCCAATATCTCCAGACCCTAAACTTCTCTGATCCGATACTACCACACATATCACAACACATGAATGTCTTCCAATTTCACTTTCATTTCAAAGATTGTGACTTGTGTTTATTTTATAACCACGTCTTCTGCTTTCGACCTTACCCAGTGGGCCTCTTCTTCCAATATCTCCAGACCATAAATTTGTCCGATCCCATACTACCACCCATATCACAACATTCATGTCACTCTTCCGGCTCTTATTATTGTTTAATCGAGTTGAGTTGTCGATATTTAATAGGTCTAAACTTAATTCAAATTAATTGTAATTAATTTGAGCTTAATTCCAACTCAATTCTCTATCTAAATTTTGGAATCAAGCTCAACTCGATATAATGCTCATATACTCAAGTTCAAGGATCTATCACCCAGTATCGGCCTAACCTATAGGCGGCTAAAGTCATTGTCTAGGGTCACCACATTGGGAAAAAAAAAATTTGGGGCCTCAAAATAAAATTTTAAACAATAAGATACAATCTAAAGTTTGTGACATAATTTAAGTATTTAATGCATTTTAACTATTGAATTAACAGTAAGTGTTAGCTTTAAATTAAACAAAGTTCACTATTAATCTAATATATTTGATCCTAAAATTAAGTAAAATTAGAATTATCGTAAAAACTTTTAGAACCTTTTTCAAAAAAAATTAGTGCCCCAGAGTTCAACCTAATTTTTTTTTATCCCACCTAATGTTTATATTATATGTGCTTTCAGTTTGCAGTCTTATTATTAAAATTAATTGTTTGTCAGACTATAGGTAATGATTTTAATTTTACATTTTCTATAAGTTAAAATTAAGGTCATTTTTAATTAATTTGTATGCAATGTGCTAAATGACAGTAGAATAGAGTGAGTAAAAGTAGTGCACTGCCTAAAATTAATTAATCATGGTTGTCTTGCTAAATTTTTTTATTTAAACATAGTCATGTTTCTTAGCAATATATAACAATGTTTCCTTTATAAAATTTTGGACCATTGTATAAATTTCTATTTTTTTATTCATTTAGAAAAAAATTATTTTGGTAGGGAAACTAAATTACAATATGTTTCTCTTTATATTAAACAATAACACAAATCATTGCACGTGATCTTCGAATTTGATTTTGATTGATGCAAATTTTATTCACAAAGTGTGAATTTGAAATTTTAATTAAAATTATTGTATCACAAAAGGTAAAACAAATAATTTCTAAATAAATACATTTTAATATTTTGAATAACGAGTAATACTAGATGGATTTAAAAACTAAACTTGATAAATTACAACCATTGAATAGGTAGTGAATCCCAATAAATGCTAGGACCCACGGTGAATTCAATTGTTATAATTATCAAGTCTAATTTTTAAGTCCATATAACAATGCTTTTTGATAACTATTTAATATTATTTATATTACTGAATAAATATTAATAGGGTCTTATTTAATATTTTTGCCTACGACCTCTATTTCGGTTTGGCTACCCTTGCAATCACCCACAAACACTAAGGGGTTTTTTGGTAAATGGGTATGTGGGCTTGGTAAGATGGATATGGGAAAAAATAGTCCAATAGATCCCAAAAACCCTTGTTTGGATGGCTTTTTTAAGCCATGGACAACAGTCCTGGCCTGATACCTTAAACCCTTGAACGTGGGTTTTATCAAACACATGGGGGTGTGTTTGGATTGTGGGTTAAGCTGAGTTAACATCTATAAGGATTGGGTAATAAGGTAGTGGGTCCCACAAATTTTTTGTTTGGGAAGCCAAAATTGAGCTAGGATATAAATTTCGGGTCTATCCTTGTCCCGGATGCTACAATGCATTTTAACCCTGCTACATGGGATAAAATTAACCCACCTCCACGATGGGTATCAATCCCAGCCAACGAGTTACAAAGGGGTAATGACATATTGACCCACCTTTCTCTCCACATGGGTTGAGAGCTAAAACAAGGGCGACGAAGCCTAGAACTTTTTCTCTGTCTCTTTCGCCTCTCTCTCTCACGTTTTGTGAAGGAGATGAAGCGCAAAGCTCTCTCTCTCTTTGTGAAGGTGAGAAAGCCTAAGCCCAACGTTTCTGTTAGGATAAGTTTGGGTGCTTGAGTGGACCGAATGAAGAAGAGATCTTCACCCGCATCACTCGTAACCTCGACCGTTCACAATCACCACGATCACAGATACAGTCACCCACACCACCACGATGGTGGATGATTTTGAAACCCTAACATCTGTTATAAAATTAATTCCCTTCTCTATCTCTAAGATCTTATGTGATGGTGGGTGATTTTGAAACCCTAATTCTCCTCTTTGTCTTTCAAATTTGAGTCATTTTTGTGGTGGTGGTGGTGGGTATTTCTATTGTGGTGGTACTGGTGGTCGGTGTTTCTATTGTGGTAGAAGTGGTAGCGACGTTTTTATTGTAGTGGTGGTAGTGGTGTTTTTGTTGTGGTGGTGGGTATTACTCCCTCTGTGCTTTTTTTTTTGTCTCTGCAAAACTTCCCCTCCTCTCTCTCTCTGTGTTTTATGGGTGAACACGAAGCACCAAATTTTTTTTTTTTTTTGGAATCGAAAACCTCATATCAGGTTTTCATATTATTGGAGCTTTAAAAAAATTATCAATGGGTACAATGATAAATATCTATAAAAGTCAAGGTGGAGTCCATCCAATTCAATTGTTCCTTGCCAAACAAAAGTTTGGGTTGAATGATATACCTAACACATCCAATTAAGTGTCTGAATGAGTTTGGGTGTGATGGATTAGGATACAAAAAATTCAATCCATTCATATCTTTGTCGATTATCCATGGAATGTGGGTTTCATTAAACTCATGCCTAGATTAGTGAGGTAAATGTCATTTGTACCTTTGAGTTAAACAAACATGAGTATGAATTGGATTAATTAATGGGTAATATAGTCATTTATAAAATAAATATATTATGATAATAGTGATATATTTATGGGTCATATATATATGTGTGTGTGTGTTGCATATTAAATGTGAGAATAAACTGAATTTAACATTAAATCTTATCTTTATAAGAAAAGGTTTGAGTTTGAAAAAATTTGTGAAAATCAATCCAAAAGCCAACAGGAAGAGCTTCATAGAAAAAAGCCATCATACTATTAATAGAAGGATTGGGAGGCTAATAGGGCCGCCCATAATTGACCCTATTTTGGTGGGGTGAAAGGATAGAAAGGAGAGTGAATGGGGTCCGCTCAGTTAACGGATTGCTACCTCGAGGCTAAGCATCTTTGTCATGCCCAAAAACACGTGGACTATTGATTTTGTATAAAAATTATACAAATTAAATATTTTTATTGAATAAGAATAAAAATAAAAATACTATACTGACACGTGCATTTATATACCATAAGGTCCATAACACCCCGCAACACTGAGGTAGCAAATTGCTGATAAACAACTAAAGAAGTGAAAGAATAGAAGGGAGTTGAAGACAGTAGACGACAGCTAATTGCTAGCTTGCGCCCATTACGTGTGTGCGCATAATGCTCACATGTCTAGATACAAAGTAGCATTAACCCTTAATCACAAGGGTTCCTACCGAGGGATCCGCGAATTCCCCACGCTATTGGCATTTGAGTTTCTATCCCCTTAAAACGACTAACCACCCTTAACCACTGCACATATCCTAATCCTACGCACCATATCCACATAGCTCAAAGCCTTAAACACAATCTTATTTAATGTATAGCTAATCCTGCTAACATGCGCCGAAATGACCCACCACATAATCCCATAACTCTAGACCCTCCTGACCAATTACCCTACTACTCTTTATCAAATGTTGGTCATGAAGAGCCTCCACCACCATCCAACCGGCCCCAACCGCACATAGCCACCATTCCATCACCGTCTAGAGCCGGCGGATCGTCGGGAAGGCATCCGAGGTATCGAGGAATCCGATGTAGAAGCGGAAAATGGGTGTCTGAAATACGCGAACCTCGTAAAACTACTCGTATATGGCTTGGTACATACCCAGAACCAGAAATGGCGGCGGCGGCCTATGATGTGGCGGCTTTGGCACTGAAAGGCACCGATGCTACCTTGAATTTTCCGAATTTGGTTCTTTCCTATCCCATTCCGGCGTCTTCGTCAGCGAGTGATATACGCGCCGCCGCCGCAAGCGCCGCCGCCGATAGAGCGTCAGAAACGCCGCCACGGCCCGAAGCTGGTGAAAGCTCGGAACCAAGCGCGGCTGACAATGAAAACATATCAGGCCAAGAATTTATTGACGAGGAGGCACTGTTTGACATGCCAAATATACTGGTGGACATGGCGGAGGGTATGCTTGTGAGTCCGCCGAGAATGAAGTCGTCGCCGCCGTGTGATGACTCGCCGAAGAATTCTGAAGGAGAAAGCCTGTGGAGTAGCTGGAGCTATCCTTTTGACAAATGAGAAAGAAAGGCCTCTCCAATCTCCAATGTCCACAATAACATAAGAGGATATGTGATAGTACAAGAAGAGCAAGGGTTCGCGCAGTCTCCATTGGAAGACAATGTCAACAATGGCGATTGTACCTCACCCCCCCTACCTCCCTAAAATCACTTTTTACAGCTTCAAGATGAAGCTGTTTCTTTCGTTTTCTTTTCTTGCTATGTTTTAGAGCTGATTGGGTTGCTTTAGCTTCAAAAGTTACTGAGTACTGTGAAAAGTCTAAGAGTGAGTTTTGCTAAAGAGAGTGCTAGTGCTTTGAGTGTGTATATATAATGAAAATGTTTTTTTTTTTTGGGTAACGAGGGACTTCTCGATCACTTTGAATTCATCCCTACCGAGACTAAATTTTGAATACTTGTAATTACTGATTATTTACAAATATTTTTAAAAAATTGACATTAATCGAACCCTTAAATATGATTTGTCGAACCCCCACACTCTTAAATTATAATTTATGTAATGAATGTCAAGATATTATTACTATCGATTCTGATTTGATCGGAAAAGAGAAGGATCTTTCTTGGTAGAAGAATATTATAAAGAAATGGGATGGTCCATGAAATTAAATAGAATATATATGTATTTAAAGTTTATCCCATTATGTTTATAGGTAAGTGATGGCTTGGTCACCATATCAAAGAAATTTACAAAAAGAAACTCTTTTCGGTCGGATTTGGCAATGGAGATGGAGAGGTCCAATTCATTTAATAAGTGAGTGGTGGTCCAAAAGGTAAAGGCAACATATCTATCTACATGTTGGGTGAAGATACTAGAAAGGGTAGAGTTTATAATATTAAATCAACAACCAAGACACTTCCCCATTTGGAAAATATTCTCTCTTTCTCTCTCTCCCACACACACACAAACACACTTAACGTGTTAGGTTTTTAAATATTAGTGATAGATATTTATCTAATATTAAATTCTTAGTTTATAAAAAATAATAATAGATAAAATTGATCTAATTTTTATCTATTTCGATTCAATGATACAAAATTTATCTTAAAAAAAAAATTCCATTTAAAAATATCATATTCTCTGCATTACCCTCATGTTCTGTTTTTTTTTTTTTTTTTTTGACAAGAAGCGATAAACCTAACAGTCAACCCAACTCAAACCCCTTAAAAGGGGAAGAGGTGGGAACCCTCATGTTCTGTTTGGTATAATGAAAAGTTGGAAGGATGAAAAGTTAAAAAGATAAATAAAACATCATATTTGGTAAGGAAGAAAAGTAAGAAGGATATAAAAGTGGATGAATTAACTTTCCTTCTAACTCATCAAAATCAATCCCTCTAAAATCGGACGGAAAGTAGGTAGAAAGTTAATTATTTGTGTTGAGATGTATATTATTTGTCTATATATCTTTTTATATACACATGTATTATGTATACATTAATTTCATATAAAAATAAAATGATAAACTATGTATTTATATATATATATTTTTAAATTTTTTTTTTAAAAAATAAAGTTAAAAAATAAAAAAATAAAAATAAAAAAATAAAAAAATGAAAAAAATGAAAAACGAAAATTTTAAATTAAAAAAATATTGTTCCCATCTTAATTATGGATTAAATTTTTTAATTAACACGATGACACGATTCAAACTCGACACAAATTTTATAACATGAACTTGATTGACTCGAATAAGAACACGACACGAAAATAAACATGTCAACTTTTAACTCGACATGACATAATTAGTTAAATGAGTTGATTTAGGTGTGACTAATGTTCGACACAAACCCGTAATGATTCAATATGAATCTGACACGATATAACTCGATTATCATACCTAATCTTGACAATACAAAAAAAAAAAAAACCATTTTTATTTTCTATCCATCTAACCAAACACAAAGGAAGAAAATTGTATCATTCCTATTTTTCATCCTTGAAAGATAAAAAATGTATCTCTCATACTTTTTATCATTCCTACAAAACGGAGCATCAATATCAAACAATTCAATCAACACACTCTTTAATATTGGACAACTTCATGAATTCACACCTACATCTTTCTTATTTTCTCTCTGTTAAGTTTAATTTTAAATTACAAAATTAAAGAAAAGGAAAATAAAAGTCAATTGTTATATATATATATTACACTATTGATGCTCAATTTTTGATATCGTCGAATGATTTCATGCACATATTATTGCTAATGTTTTATATCACCAAAAAAAAAAGTGAAGTAGTTAAATTATTTGCACACATAATATGCAAGAGAAAATTTAACTCAACGGTAAACAAATAACACAAAGAAATCATCACTTCTTTATACAAAAAATGCACATTTTGAATCCACAAACAAAATAAGAGAAAATTTTTGAAAAATATGATTGATCGAGTGAATAATTCATATTGCATATATAAACGATCAAAACTCTAATTATTTCCCATAACTGAAGCAAAATTATTAACTATACGGAATTTTTCAAAAAAAAAAAATTACAATCCAAAAAATTAATATAAAAACACGTGTCATCTAAATATAACAAAATTGACAATATTAAATTCAAAATCTCTTAAGATTTATTATTAGTTTTTGTTTTTTTTAAATCGTCAAATCAAAAGAGAGATTTGAAGGCCTAAACAATGAAATACGGTCCAAAATTAAAGGAGTTCATAATAATGTTATAAGTTTTAATTATTTGGCCCGATTCGAATCAATAAAACAACAATTGTCACACTTAATTTCAAGTCTGAACCATTTTATCTACCCTATTATTTTGTAATCTTCCATTGCATTTTGAATGCTCGCGAGTCTCACTCTATGTAATATGTAGTCACATGTTTTTCATTAGAATTTTATCTTCAAACTCGTGTTTGAGGATGTTGAATCCCAATTGCTTCTCTATTTTTGTCCCATGGGTAACACTGTACCAAAACCCAAAACCCTAAAAAAAGGGTAGTTTGGTAAGGGAGAATGAGGGGGTTTGACAAGATGAGTTTGGGAAAAATAGTTCAAAGCCCTCATAAATTCTATGTTTGTATAGAAAATTCATTTTCGAGTTTTCAAATTCGGCCCGTAGCTGACCCAAAGATTAAACTCATGATCATGAGTTTAATCAAACCTGAGAGGAGGTGAGTTTGGGAAGATAGGTAAAGGTTAAGTATCTAAAAGACAATTGTATCCCTTAACATGAATATAAATTGAATTGATCAAGGATAAAATAGTCTTTACAAGATAAATAGTTGTTAATAATTATGATATATCTATGAGTTCTACATGTGTATGTGTTGTATACCAAATATGAGTATGGACCGAATTGAATGTTAAATTGTTGAATCACATCTTTGCAAAGAAGGGTTTGAGTTTGGAAGGGTTTAGAGAAGCCAATCCAAACCCATTCTAAAAATTCATCCAAACAAGCTCTAAGAGTAACTTATTATTCAGATGACAAAAATAATAGATAACAAAATCAAGAATCACATTAACAGGCCGCATAACTCAACTGTTATCAAACATAACTTCATATTTGGTTCTTTTTTATGACATGACAAGTGACACTTGAGTATATAAATTCATACTCATATTAACTAATCACACCTTACAGAGTTGTAATTACAATCACACTCCACATGGGCCATAATCACATCTCATCAATTATGCCATAAGTACACTTCATACATATACCAATCAATCCCAAAGTATTTAGCTCAAAATATAAGTTAACCAATGGAAATATCAGAATTGTCGTATCAATCAGAACAATCAATAGGAATGCAAATTTCAGATAATCAAATAACACTCTTTGCAAAGAGATTTAAAAGACATGAACATATTATACACTATCCCGTACCTCAAAATCATTAATGACTCTCAACAAATGTGAAATTCGAAGTATCATGAACAAATTAGTCAAATTTGATAACAATCTAAAAAAAAATTACTGCTTAATTTTTAACCCTAAATCTCATAAGATTTTTTTATATTCTACTCTCTCTCTCACTCTCTCTCCGCCTTGTTTTGCGTTTTGGCCATGACTTCATCCTTCAGCTCACGTCACCATGCTTGCAATTCATGTGATGTCATTAGATAAATGTCCATTTTTTGTCAAAGTTTTTTTTTTTTTTTTTTTTAATAAAACGCACTTGTCACATAAAGAATGGCTAACCCCTTCATACAACACTTGTCCCATTTTTTATAATATCTCCATATAAATCACATATTATTCATATATTACTCATTTAATATATCTTTCAGATATTATGATATTTTTATTTTAACATAAAATTTAACCTATATTATAATCATTGGACTTGTTTTTACATAAAAAATTTATAATTGAAATTCATTTATTTATTTAAAATTTTTAAAAATAATTCTTAATTATACAGAATTATAATTGACAACATAATGAGTGTATTAATAATTATTTTTTATACGGTCGTCACAAGTGGAGACCAAATCGTCGTTGGTGTGGTCCAACTCCAAACCCTTTCAAGCCATCATAGAGAACTCAGTCAGGTTAGGACCATCCATCATCATCTTCAAGAACCCCACTAGCCCCACCCTTTCCTGGAAAATCAGCAGGAAAATCTCACTACACACGCACTGAACGCGGAATTGGGGGGTTTTGTCTGTATGTAATACTTAAAAACCCTACTCCTGTCGATAAGGACACAAACACTTTCCTCTATAACTTCCTTTTTCCAACTAACAACTGGAGGATCGGAAGTTTCTCTTTCTTTTAGTATAATGGAATGGAATCCACGTGATGTCTGAGAAATCAGCACGTGGTCCACGCGTTTCCGTGGAAAATCCGTAGTTAATACACTGTCAATTGGGTGGGGTTGGGTCGTGGGTGGGTGTTTGATAATTAACGGTCATTTTCATCAAAATTATTATTATTAATTTTTTTTGTACACGTCGGATTCTTAGCGCCGCTGCGATTCTCTTGTACATAATTTTTCTTTATTTGTTTTTTACTTATTCATGTTTTAATAATAGTAATATTAACTTAAGCACAAGACAGATTTCTAAATTTTTACTCGTCTTGCTGCTTACTTGCGGTGTCAATATTCGAAGACTATGAGCACATCTCTACATTTTTTATTAATTATCGATAGTTTTCTCTCGTAATATTGAGTAGCGTTATTGGGACATGTAAAGTTAACTTAATTTGATGATTTAATAATGATATGGTTCAATAATGTTGTTGTGACTAAGACTCTTAAACGATTCGAGCAGTTCGGACCCAGCTCGGCTTGGGCTCTCTCATATTATAAAATAAGTCGAATTTGAACAAATTTTTAAACTTGATTAATATTCAAGTCAAGTTGAGCCGAGCCCGAACTTTTTGAGAGACGAATCGTTTTTCCTATTTTTACATAATATACATATAAATTATTACATATCTTAAGGTTATTTCAGTAAAATTAGCAAAATATTTTAAGTTTTTATATGTTATACACATAAAATTAAGTTTATATTATTTTCTTGTGATTTAGAAGTATTTTATAATCAGATTTGTGTGTATTTTTTGTGAAAATTTTTGATTCCGTATTTGAAATTTGTGGATTGAATTTTTTTTGAATGACTTTTTTTTGGCTCCAATTCGGTTTGAACCAAACTTGAACAATATTTTGAGTTCGATAGACAAGTTCGAGTTAAGTTTGATCAATTTTTGAATAACACAAACCGAGCCTGAGTACAGTCAAGTTCAAAAGGCTCGACTCGATTAACACTCATATGATTCCATCCCTCAATATATTATTAAATTAATATTTGAAATCCCCAATGCAATATTTATCCCCTCCTAATAGTACCCAAGAAATTTGACTTGGAGTGTTGCAAGAGTTGTTACACTTAGGTGGCATAGTTTAGTCTGGTACTCGCAAATTCCAACGAAGAATTTGAAAGTATTCCGTTCTCATTCAGTTATATGACTGTTGACCTTGATAGTGACTGATTCATTGTATTCTTTGTAGATTATGTAAACATGGTCATTTGATTTCAAGATACAAACTCCTTTTGTTGTCAATTTCACAGCAAAACCCAAAAATCATAGAAAGAGTCAAAGATCCACTTGCCACATCACACGTGTTAGACACAAACAGCTGGATTCATACATATCACCACTTCCCACTCTCAGACCCACCCAACTCCTTTCTTCCTTTTCAAATTGATTACAACCCCGTGGCCGCCCCAGCCTGGCTCCTTATCATATCATTCCGCGTCCCTCACTCACACACACACTACACACACTACATACACACACTCAGTCATCAAATTATCCATATAGATACATAAATATATATACTCAACACCATGTGCCCCAGTAGTAGTAAGTGCTTCACGCAAAAAACCTCAACTGAACTTCTACACAACTATCAATGGAGTTTTTGTCAAGCTACTTTACTGAACCAATCCCATTTGGGTCAGATTTCTTGATACCTGACATGCCCGAATCGTCGTCGGTGTCAGATGGTGGCAGTGCATGTAGTCGTAGAGATAATCATTCAGACGAGGAGGTAATGCTGGCTTCAGATCATCCTAAGAAGCGTGCTGGTCGGAAGAAGTTCAGGGAGACTCGCCACCCGGTTTATAGGGGTGTTAGGAGGAGGAACTCAGGGAAGTGGGTGTGTGAGGTGAGAGAACCGAATAAGAAATCAAGAATATGGCTTGGAACATTCCCAACTGCAGAAATGGCAGCGAGAGCTCATGATGTGGCGGCGATAGCGCTTAGAGGAAGGTCAGCTTGTCTGAACTTTGCTGACTCTGCTTGGAGATTGCCAATTCCGGCATCTGCGGAGGCTAAGGACATTCAACAAGCGGCGGCAGAAGCGGCTGCGGCATTTCGGCCATCAAAGACCGACGGGAGTGTGGTGGTCTCCGGGGATGATCATGGTTATAACAAGGAGGAAAGCGCGGTGACATTGTCTGAGGAGAAAATGTTTGATATGGATGAGGAGGCGGATTTCCGCATGCCGGAATTGCTTGCAAACATGGCGGAAGGGTTGATGCTACCACCACCACCTCACTGTTGGGTGGAGGAAGGGTATGGCGGAGATGGACTTGAATTTGATGCTGACGTGCCATTATGGAGTTATTCTATTTAATATGATTGAATTAAAGTAATTATGATAGTGAAAGTGTGGATTAATGCTAGGAATTTAGATCCGTACTTATATTTTTGACTAGTACGGAATGAATGGTAGGGACAACGGATAATTGGATATGTAGAATAGATTCCCAAAAATAAGTGGAGAAGAAGAGGAGTGAGTGAATTATGTTGTGTGGTACTTGTTTGTGAGGGTGCAAATGTACAAAAATTATTTTGGTTAGTATTGAAGTTTTGATTAATCATGTGGAACTTTTCTTCACAACTCATATGTCATGGTCAATCCTCCCTAACTGAACTGATTAATCTCGTCTTCAGTATGATCAAAAGTGTCGAGACTAGAGTATTAATGAAAAATAAATTTTTTATGAATTGATCTTAAAGAATTATCAAGTTTCGAACTCAAGATGTCTAAGTTTAGAACTCGTCTTTCTTACCACTTGAGCACCATTAAATCAGATTCAATTAAATATGGGACTAGGATATGCTCTTGCTCCTAAGAAATATGGTGGGTGAAATAGTGACAGAGGAGAAAGTCGTCTGCTTGTGCAATTTCGTCAGTATAGATATGATGTATCTCTCCTACCTCTGCTGGAACTTGCCTACGAAATTGAGGTTTTTTTTAGTCTTTCTTTTTTTGATTCCAATATAGAAGAGAAAATTGGCTAAATGGCCAATAAATATTTGGGTAAATTTCATCGACACTCCCTATAATAGTTCTAATTTTACCAACAACTGCATAGTCTCCAAAAGTTATTTCCCGACCATGGGATTTACCGCAGTGGACGATTCTGCTGTTGCAGTCGGAGGTTGGGTTTGTTGTTCTCTAGTTGTTGATTCATCGACCTGGTTATGATTGTCATGAATTTGAAAGAGAATAACATGATAATAGAAAATTCAGTCATTTCCCACATACGACGCTAACCTTATGATGCACAAAAGGTTTATGCATAATCAACAGTCGAGTGTATAATGCAGAGTAATGAATGAAGCAATCAATAAGTAATTAATAGTAAAAAAACAAACATCGGGTCAACATACAAATATATAGTAGTTCGGTCAAGGTGACCTACGTAAGTAATTTTAATAATCTGTATATGAAATTTAGAATACCTAAATTACAAGGTTTAGAACGTACGTATATGAGTCATGATACTCGATTTTCGGATTTCTTTCACGGAAGGGTAATGTCTTTCTCTCCTTCTTCAAAGCAACATGCTGCTCTCAATAGGACAAACCAAATTAGGTTTATGAAGTGAAGAGGGGGCTAGCCCGCTATTTATAATGAAATCTAATGGACTCTCCCATTGTGGATCACAATTAGATTAAAACTTACATTTAACCGCCTCAACCACATCTATACTACTTATAAATGTCAGCATGTGTGAAAAACTTTTGATTTCCTATTTTACCCTTAATTATTATCATAAAGTCAATTATACCCACATATTTTTTGGTCTTTCATACTTATTTGACTTCCAAAATATTATCTATAGATAAACTTTATCAAAATATTACCTAGATTTTTTCATTCAATTCATCAAATCCTTGAAAAATTGTCAATTAAAGAAGATTTCCTAGATTTTTGTAACTCCCAAACCATTGAAACTCTATCAATTCAATTATACCCACATATTTTCCAGTCTTTCATACCTATTTGACTTTCAAAATATTAGCTCTAGATAAACTTTATCAAAATAGTACCTAGATTTTTTCATTCAATTCAGAAAATTCTTTAAAAAACTGCCAATTAAAGAAGACTTCCTAGAGTTTTGCAACTCCCAAACCATTGAAACTCTATCAATTAAAATTTTTCTAGGATTTTCAATCTTCTCTCTATATCTCAACTCTCTCCTCCATCGCACATAGTGGCAGTACTTTTCCAGGTAAGTATCTCTCTACCTCTGAATTTATCTAATCTTTCATATTCTGCCCACACCACCACCGTAAACACACACACACACACACACAATCACCTCTTTGCTTGAGGACTCCACCCACCCACCCGCCCATAGCCTCTGTTTTCTTTTTGTATAACAATTTTTTAAACAATATTTTAATAAAAATTCTAATTGAGGTTAGTTTATTAATTCCTATGTTTTAGTTTATTAATTCCTATTTTTTGAAAAAAAATATACTTTTAATGGGTTGGATTATTGTTGAACTAATACTGTGCAAACTAGGTTTTTACTATGTCTTAGTTTATTAATTCCATTGTTTACGTTAATTCTTATGTTCTGTGGCACTTAATTTTTCTTAATTTAATGTCAAGCAGTTTTCTAAGAAATTGGTGTGGCAAGTCAACTTTTCGGCATAATTGAGATTAGTTTATTAATTCTTATGTTTTAGTTTATTAAATTGGTGTCACAGGTCGAGTATTCATAATAATCGAGGTTAGTTTATTAATTTTTACGTTTTAATTTATTAATTTCTATGTTTTAGGTTATTAATTCCTTTATTTACGTTAAAATTTTCTATGTTAGTGTTTCTTTGTTTTATTACAACGAGATAAAATATAAATTGTCATATGATTTGTAACTGTCGCATTCTTCTATTCTTGTTCTATATGACTTATGATTTTGAAATTTGTATTTTAGTTAGAAAGTTAATTTAAATTGTTTTTTTTTTACTTTTTTAAAGAGCACCTCAAATAATTTTGAGAGATTTTTTTTAATTATAACTTTTTAAACAAGTCATTATTTTAGGAACAAATTTTAGTTTGGCAATTTGATCAGTTTAGTATTTTAATATGATTTAATCTGACAAGCCATAATGAGTATGTTCTTTTCGCCATGCACAAGCCACGTGTTCTGTTTTTTATGCACAAAGTTGATAGGTTGAGAAACAAAAGTAAATCTAGGCAGGTGACTTGTAAACTTAATATGGACTAGTTCAATTTTTATTAGGGCGGCAATGAACTGACATAAATGATTATAAAATTAACATAATTATTAAATACGTATAATAAATAATATTAAATATTTGAATTAAACGATTATAAAATTAAGACGATTATTAAATACGCATAATAAATAATTTTTACTAATATTTAATATTTAGAACACACTAAATAAATTTTTTTTTTGTGGTTCTTGTCACAAACACGACACTAATAACAATAACATGCCACGAATAATAGGACATGCGGGTCACACGAACACGACACGATTGACACCCCTGAATTTTTTACCAAAAATCAAATCATTCTCATTTAATTTTAGATTAAAGTGGTACGATGATAAATTATGTTTACAATAATTGTAGGTAGGCTTATCAATAGATCAAATTTTGATGCTAATCCTAAAAATTAATTAAAAGAAACCAAAAAAAAATAACATGGCAAGCACCAATTCATTGAATTAAAAGAACAGATATGTAATAACAAACTCACTCAATTCAAAAATTATTTAAACAAATACTAACTCCATTTGTATGATATGACAGAATAAAATGCAATGCATGTATTACCAAAATCTACTACTATGCAGTGGGTAGTACTTCAACTTTTTGATAAAAGTGAGCAAATTAAATGAGAACGACCAATCAACCGGAAGATTTGTTGCTCAAGAAGTTGAAGAAATTGAAGATTCAGAAGCAAACATACAACCAAGAAGAAAAGGACAGAAAACAAAGAAGAATTTGTTTATTTGAACATATAGATTTGCCAATAAAAACAACCACTCAACAATGTTTTTACGCATTACTATCTTCCTTTTTTGTTATTGTTGAATATACATGACTTTTGGCGTTTTTTATATTCGAATAAAGACTTTTCATATTGTTTTTTAATTTTAATATTTGATGGGACTCGCAATCAATTTAACAATTATAGTGAATTAAATCATTAAATTAGTTCCAAAATAGTATTGCTCATTTTCAAACACCCTATACTATAAAAAAACATTTGAAATTTTTTTAAAAAAATAAGTGTCTTTTTCCTTGGTATTTTAAGTATTCACTTACTTTTACAAAAAATAATTCAATTTTATTACTCATCAACTTTGTATTTCAAATACATTTAATAACAAATTAATGAACTAATTTTTTTTACGTGCAACGCACGTGTGCATTTCTAGTCAATTAAAAAGATGTAAATAAACTCATCAAAATAGACCACTTAATAATATTGGGCTCATCTCATTGGACCATAAATTTAGCCAATTTTTCACTAAGAAAAAATTAACTATCAATTAATGAAAGTCCAATATGATTTTTTTTTTAACATTCTCCCAGTTGGATAATATTAATTGTAGTCATTTAAAAAATAAAATAAAATTATTCGTTTGAAAATGACTCTCTGGTTAATCAAACAAAACTCAATGTGACCACAATAAAAATATATGGCCCTGAGACAACATCTCAAATATGACCCGGTCCAATAAAACTAATATTTTCGAACCATAGCGGTCTTTACATCATTTATTGACATATAACCAATCCATAATTACAAAAAATAATAATCTTATTGACATGGATCAAGATGTAGTAGTGTAGCAATAAAATAACATCTCAATATATGATTTGATAAACATGTTAATTTCATTGTTAGTCATTCAAATGATTTCTCTTTAACAACATGCGTTAACAATAAATTAGAGAAATCCATCAGCTTCAACAATAACCTAGTATGTCTCCAAATAAAAATCTCAATATTTTCTCAAATGGTGTAATCAGAGATATATTCCATTGACAAAACAGTCATACTTAAGAGATACATCAAATCTTAAGATTTTATAGAAATTGGCATGTCATAAATGTGCACATATATAACATAACAAAAATATCGTGCTAACAATAATGATAATCATTCAAATATTTATTATTCATCAAATAAATGTATCTCAACCATAATGAATATCAAATATCACATAAATAAACTTCCACTAACCAAGTACATTAAAAAACCCCAAAATGCTCATATTGTCAACATGTTTCTTAAAAGTTACAGGTTTTAGTCTCTTTGTTAAAGGATCAGCAAACATTGATTTTGTATCAATATATTAGATCACAATGTCACATTTTTTCACAAGATCCCTAACATAAAAATATTTAATTTACATATGTTTAAATCTACTAGAATGTTTGTTGTTCTTTGAAAAGAACACAACGGCAATATTATCATAATAAATTGTTAGTGGTCTAGAGATGGAATCAACAATCATAAGTCCTGAAATAAATTTTTTTAACTATATAGCTTGTGTTGCAGCTTCATATTAAGCTACAAATTCAGCTTGCATAATAGAAGAAGCTGTGAGAGTTTGTTTAACACTCTTCTATGCTATTGCTCCTCCAACTAAAATAAAAATATATCTTGAAGTGGATTTTAAATCATCCTGACACCTAACAAAATCTGAATCTGAGTAACCAATCACCTCAAGACTATTAACTCTTCTATAAACAATCATATAATTTTTTGTTCTTTGCAAGTATATCATAACTTTTTTAGTTGTCACTCAATGATCTAATCTTAGTTTAAAAAGATATTTGCTAAGAACACTAAATGCAAAATCAATGTCAGACTTGGTACAAACTTGTGCATACATTAAACTGCCAACAACACTCACATAAGGTATATTCTTCATAGACTCATCCTCAAGATCATTCTTGTGACATTGACTTAGACTAAATTTATCACCTTTCACAATAGGTACATCCCCATACTTATAATTATGCATATTAGAATCTTTCAAGCACACGATCTATATATGCCTTTTGAGAAAGTCCCAGCAACTCACGACTCATATCCTGATGAATTTGAATTCTTAACACAAAAGATGCTTCCGTAAGATCTTTCATGTCAAACGTTTTGGACAACAATTGCTTAATCTCACGAAGTAAGCCCAAATCATTACTTGCAAGCAAAATATCATCAACGTAAAGAATAAAAAAAATAAATTTGTTTCCACTGACTTTAAGATATATGCATTGATCTATCTTGTTTTTAACAAAATCAAAAGAACTTACTATCTCATCAAATTTCAAGTACCACAAACGAGAAACATGTTTGAGATCATAGATAGACTTCTTCAACTTACAAACTAATTGTTCTTTCTCATTCTACTTAAAACCCACATGCTACATCATATAAATTTATTCACTAAGCTCACCATTCAAGAAAGTTGTCTTCACATCCATCTGGTGAAAATCTAGATCAAAATGAGCTACTAATGTCATAATGATCCTTTGGAGTTCATCTTATTTTTAAACACTCATTTGCAGCCAATGGGTTTACACCCTCCAGAAGTTTTATAAGGTCTCACATTTCATTGTGTGCCATAGAATGCATCTCATTTTTCATAACACCTACCCATATATCAAACTGAGGATAAGTAATAGCATTATGGTATGTTACAGGCTTAACAATATCACTAATATCATAATCACTTTCTCCAAAGGTATACATAATATTCATAAAAAATAGCAGGTCTCCTTGTTCTTGTAGATATTTTTAAGGAAATTTCAGTAGTACGCACTAAAGGCTGATGAGCCTTAATAGGAACAAAAGGATCAATTGTAGGAACAAGATGATCAACAACTAGAGCAAGAAAATTACCAACATGAGGAGATATAATATTCTCTTGCACAACAAGTAAAGAAATATAAACAAATTTATTTTAGTCATGCTCACTAATAAGTTGCGAGCAACCAACATCGACAATATCAAGCTCCAGAAATTTTGCTGTTAAGGACTTAACAATTTTAGGACCACATGCAGAACAATAGAACCAGTTTCCTTTCGAATGTTCTGGGTAACCTATGAAGAAACAACGAATAGTTATAAGATTACTCTTTTTCTCAAAAAGGTTGTAGATTTTGATTTCAGTAAGATAACCACAGATTTGAAAATGGTTAAGGCTTGGTTTCTTATTGGTCCATAATTCAAAATGTGTTTTTGGAACAAATTTGTTAGGAACTCTATTAAGAATATATGAAGCCATTTTAATGGCTTCCCCCCCAAAAAAATAATCAGGTAAGTTACACTTACTCATCATGCTCCTAATCATGTCTTTAATGGTGCGATTACGCCTTTCAACCACACTATTCTGCTCGGGACTATCAAGCATGGTATATTGGGCAACAATCCTACAATCTTACAAGTACTTGGCAGATGATCCCAAATGATGCCCATATATGTCATGTTTGCCATAATACTCATCACCACGGCCAGACCCAATAATTTTGATGACATTTCCTAATTGTTTCTCTATTTCAGTCTTGAAAATTTTAATTTTTCAAGAGTATCAGATTTTTCATTAATTAAATAAATATATTCATAGCGAAAGAAATCACCAATAAATGTAATAAAATATTTATTACTACACAAGATACGTGAGTAAGATCCACTGATATCAGTGTAAATGATTTTTAAAAGATTTAGATTGTGAGTTGCATTTTTCTTCTAAAAGATTTAGATTTAACCTAATTTATCTATAATGTAGTCAACACAAGTTTCAAGGTCTCTAAGATCAATGGGAGAAAGAATATCATTATTTACTAATCTTTCCATTCTTTCTCTAAAAATGTGACTCAAACGTTTATGTTACAACCGTAAAGATTTTTTTTTATTGAGAGGTCTCTTAGATACAACATTCACAATATCTGAAAGACCATATTCATTATTGACAACCAAACATATACTATACAGACCATCTAATAAAACACAATGACCAATAATTTTTGAAATTTAAATACAATTAAGTTTTACTATTACTAAAATAAAAACAATATCCTATTTTATCAAGTAAGGAAACTAAAATCAAATTCCACCTAAATGACAGTACATAAAAAGTATTTTCTGAAACAAGTTAAAAACCAATGTCTAAATTTAATGTAACAGTTCCTATGAACTCAACATGGACTTCTTTATTATTTCATACTTTAAGATTGACTTCTTCTTCACTTGGCCTCTGTTTGCTTGTGAATCCCTGCAAAGTCATGACAACATGAATAAAAGCTCTACTATCAATCTACCAAGAATTTAATGAGACATTAACTAAATTGGATTTAAAATAAACAAAGGCTAGTGAATTACTTTCTTCTTTTCTAACTAAGACTTGAATTTCACTTTTCTTATGACATAATTTCTTACAAAAATAACACTTGACATCTTTTCGAATGATAACCTTAGGATCTCCCACATTCTAACTTGTACCATGCCTTTTGAAACCCCGATTATTTTTTAGAGCATTATGATTAGGTTTTCTATTTCCCTGATACGCACCTTTGAAACTAGATTTAGGTTGAGAAATAAACAAGACAATTTTACTCTTTTATTTTTTAAGTTTTTCTTTCTCAGAATCACACTTGGAGAAAATGTCATTTATTGTCTAGGACTCATTTTGGGTATTATAGACAGTTTTGATTTGGCTAAACTCAGGAGGCAAATAGTTAAAAGTGTGATGGACAATAAAATTATCAGGAATAACAATTTTTAATGCTTTAAGTTTGGTTTGAACATGGACCATTCTAAGGATATATTCCATAACACCACCCACATTGTCATATTTCATACTTGTTAATTCATTCATTAGGCCCCCAACTTCAGTCTTATTGGATACCTTGTATCTCTCTTACAACGGTAAAAAACTCCTTGACATTCTTGGTTTCAGGCAAGCTACTCATAAGGTGTTCTGAGATAGACATTTTCATGACAATCATACTGAGTCGATTTGATTTCTCCCACATTACATAAAATTCTTTTTCTTCAGGAAAGCTCTCACTAGTAGGTTTAACAGGTTCATTCTTTTTCAAGACAAAGTTTATATTAGTAATTCTCAGGGCAAACTCAATAGCTAGCTTCTATCTCTTATAATTAGAACCAGTCAAGACTTTAATGTTGACATTATTATTATTCACAATAAATGATACTATTCAAGACAACGAGAATATAAACACTTAACAAAATTGGACAATAAATAAATAAAATATGTTTTGAACATAATAAGTCATATTTTATTAAGAGAGTACAAATACATCATTACAAACTCTCATTTGGGCAGAAAATGCAATATGATATATGTCATCTATTTTATGAAACTAATCAATGAGAATGTTCAAGTTTCGAAAAATTTATCCCTTTTAGACAGATAAACCTTCTAGACTATTGCACCTCTACCACAATATTTCATGATATCTCTAAATTACAATACACAATAACTCTCTTTGAACAGGTAATTGTATATTATAATTTAGAAACCATCTCGTAACAAAAGCATGAGAAAAATCTATAAATTTCAACGAATGAACCACTTTAGTGGTAACCATCAATCTTAACTCATAGAATTTTTCTAATCGAAATATTAACAAATTGTCCATAATTAAGTATCATGTGATCAATCAATATGAGGTACTAATCAATATGTATCCCTTTAGATCGCTCGTCATCAATCGTTGCATTCAGGTATCAATCCTATTTTTATTATTAAAATTAAGTAATTTAAATTCACATCTACCAACATTTAATAAATAATATGTAGATCATAAAAACAAATTCATCGTATAAATCACTAGGGACTAAAATTAGAATTGTACCAACACCTTCTATAAATTATAGCAATTCAATCAAAATTCTATCAATCATAAAAAAATAATTGATTCATATCAATAATTTGTATGGGTAAAGCTTATGTCTATTCGTCAACAAGACTCATAAATAATTAAAAATAAATTTAATAAGTTGGATGAATATGACATAATCAATAAAAGTTTTAACATAAATTTTGCAACTGTCAAACTGACCCTTGATCCTTGTACGTATAAGCACAAAAAGAATAAATAATTTTTTTTGATCATATTCCCAATCACCAGATAGGGATTTGTTATTGTACCAATGTCATGTTTGATGCAACTTAAAACATTGCAGGAAATAATTTATTAAGAACATAAAAGTCAAACAAAAGATTTACTTGATTGACATCTTGAAAAAATTTGTTAAAAAAAGTGACAAAAAGTAACCCAAGTAGCCGTCAAATTTTCAACAAAAAATCAAATAATTCTTGAGTGAAATCTTAAACACTTCATGTATACATATAATATAAAGCTTTGATAAAAAAAATTTCATGTGATTACAACCCTAGCCGCCGTTAACTTTTCAACACAAAAAAAAAATAGCCAGCACACACTAATAACAAGATCAGTCGTTTCAACCATGTCTATTCTTGACCACGACTTAAAATCGTATGCAAAGTCGATAAAAATTAATAGTAAAATTATACATAAATTTTAACGGACTCTAAATTCATATACGATAAGTTTTGATAGCACATATAAGAAATTTTAATAATTCTTATATGAAATTTAAAACACCTAAATGACTAGGTTTAAAATATACCTGTGTGAGTCATGATACTCGATATCTGGATTTCTTTCATGGAAGACAAGGTCTTCCACTATTTCTTCAGAACAATAGGCAGCTCTCAATGGGACAAACCAAATTAAGTTTATGAAATGGAGAAAGAACCTTGCCTGCTATTTATAATAAAATCTAATGGGCTCTTCTATTATGGATCACAATTAGATTAAGACTTACACTTAACCGCCTTAACCATATGAATTAAAAAGATGTAAATAAACCCAGTAAAATAGATCACTTAATAATGTTGGACTAATCTTATTGGATTATAAATTCAGCCCGTTTTTTCACAAACAAAAAATTAACTATTAATTAACGGAAGTCCAATATGAAAAAAAATCTCACAACCTACTCCACTTCTGAAGATGACGATGGTGGCCAAAAACTTTTATTAATAAAGTAAGATGTAAGAGAAGGAGAGAGCAAAAGGAAGCTCTGGGTGAGGTCGGCTAGTTAGGAGACAGAAATAGTTGTGTGGGAGGTGTGTAGAGAGATGCCCCTCATGTGGAGAGAGCTTACAATTTATAAGCACAAAATTTGAGTTGAGATGGTGACGTAAGGGTAAAGGTACTAGTTTTTTGGAGAGGATAACTACAGTTAAGGATATGTACAATTAAAGATGATCTTGATTTTCGAGAGTGGTTATCCCAACTATTGCTCCTCTCATGTTCTAATTCTCTTAGACTCTTTGATCTTTAGACAGGGCAAAATCCATGAATTAAGCTTAACCCATTTTGTAGCTGATTTGAGCTTAATTAATCGGTTGAGTCTGACCTAGTCGAATCTGGGTCATCACTGTTGATGCTCATGTTTTGATATTACAGAATGACTTCAGGCATATGTTATTGCTAGTGTATTATCACCAAAAAAAAAAAATTGAAGTGATAAATTATTTGCACACATAACTTAACCGCAAAAATTATTTGCACCAAAAAAAGAAAAGAAAAGTTGCATTTCTTGAGAAATGCAAGAGAAAATTTAACTCCGCGGTAAATAAAGAAAACAAAGAAATCATTGCTTCTTTGTGCAAAAAATGCACATTTTGAATCTGCAAAGAAAATAACAGAAAATTTTTGAAAAATATAATTGATTGACTAAATAAGTCATATTGCATATATATATATATATACATATGAACAATCAAAACTCTAATTGTTTCCTATAATTGAAGTAAAATTATTAATTATACGAAATTTGTCAAAAATAAAAATCACAATCCAACAAATTAACATAAAAGCACGTGTCATCTAAAATATAACAAAATTGACAATACTAAATTAAAAATCTCTTATGATTTATTATTAATTTTTAAATTTTTTTCTAAATCAACAAATTAAAAGGTAGATTTAAAAGTCTAAACAATGAATTATGACCCAAAACTAAAAGAGTTCATAACAATGTTATAAGTTTTAATCATTTGGCCCGTTTTGAATCAATCAAACAACAATAATCACACTTAATTTCGAGTTTGACCCATTTTATGTATACTATCCCTTTGTAATCTTCTATTGTTTTTTGGATGCTCGTGACTCTCACTCTCTATGCAATCTGTTGCCACATGTTTTACATTAAAATTTTATCTTCAAACTCGAGTTTGAGGATGTTGAGTCCCACTTGCTTCTCTATATTTGTCCCATGATGAATATAAGAGAAAATTTCCTCTCCCACCTTGTATTTATATATATTTTTTAGAAATAAATTTAAAATTTTAAAATTTTAAATTTTAAAAATAAAAAAAATTAAAATTAAAATAATAATTTTTCATCCTTGGTAGGGGTGAAAATTTTCGACTCAACGCAATGATACGATTTGAACTAGACATGAATTTTATGACACGAACTTGATTATAATTTGATACGAACTTAAAAATGACCTGACACGCGAATAAGAAATATAAAAGTTTATATTCAGTTAATTTTTAAGTTACTTATTATTATTATTATTATTATTATTATTATATTTATTTAAGTTAATTTTTAGTTTGTTGAAAAAAATATTAACATTAATTCAATTAAATAAAAATAGAATATTAGCGTTAAATTTTTTATTCAAAGTTTATGCAGGTCAACTCGCAACTTGACACGATACAATTAGTTAAATGAGTTGAGTTATGTTTGACTAATATTCGACACAAACTCATAATAACTCAACATGAATCTGAAATCACATGGCTCGATTGTCACTCATAATCTTAACCAACACAAAAAAAAAAATTTGGAACAGAGACAGATTTTTACACAAGCTTATTTAAACAAAAATTGGATTTATATAACTGATATGTATCTTTATACAGATTCTTCAAAATCTTCTTCTACCCAAACTTATTTCTACACACACACACACACAGATTTTTATTCGGTGGAATGGGAAAATCTAGATTTGTATTCTAAGGAATGGGAGAAATTTGGAAGGAGAAAAATATGTTTTTTTTTTTATATGGGTTTCATTGATTTGCTTTGCTTATTGTGGAATGGAAAAAAATCTGTTTGTGGAATATATTTCAAAATTTTTGGTATGAAAAAAAAAGGAGTAAAAAAAAAGTTTTGGAGGCAAAAAATGAAAAAAAAAAACTCTTATGCCCTCTTTGGTATGATAGAAAAATGGAAGGATAGAAAGTTGAAAGGATAAATAAAACATCATGTTTGGTTAGGAATGATGGAAAAGTGGATCAATTAACTTTCTTTCTAACTCACCAAAATCAATCCCTCCAAAATCGGACAAAAAATGGATAGAAAGTTAATTATTTGTGTTGAGATGTATCTTATTTATATATATATCTTTTTATATATACATATATCATGTATACATTAATTTCATTTAAAAATACAATAATAAAATATGTATTTGTATATTTATTTTTAAAAAAATGTTAAAAAATAAAAAAATAAAAATTGTAAATTAAAAAAATATGTTTTCCATCTTAATTAAGGGTGAAAATTTTTAATTAACACGATGACATGACTCGAACTCAGCACAATTTTTATGACATGAACTTGATTCACTCGAACACGAACACGACACGAAAATAAACATGTCAACTGGTAACTCGACACGATACAATTAATTAAATGAGTTGAGTTAGGTGTGACTAATATTTGACACAAATCTGTAATGACTCAACACGAATCTGACACAATACGACTTGATTGTCACTCCTAATCTTACCTAACAAAAAAAAAATAGTCATTTTTATTTTCCATCCATCCAACTAAACACAAAAAAGAAAAGTGTATATCATTCCTACTTTCCATCCTTAAAAGATGGAAAGTGTATCCCTCCTACTTTTTATCCTTCCTATCAAACAGAGCATTAAAATAAGCTGTGATTTTTTAAAAAAACATTGGGTCTTAAAAAAGGTTTATTCATTGGAGATACTTGTACCAAATCAAGTTTTTTACTTTTTTTTTTTTACTCAAATTTGGACAATAATATGGATCTCCATTGAAGATGGTCTATCGAACGCAATTTCTAATGATATATTTTTCTCCAATTTAACGATTTTGTCAAATTTCAATCAACTCCAATTCGCTTGGCGTCAACAAGAGTCATACAACACTTAAAATTAGACCTAATAAATGTTATAATTAGAGATTAAATTTTGTAAAATTCTACGGTAGCAAAAAAAAAATCGGTCAACTACATACACCCATAATCGATCATAAAAAACTCACTATCGATTTCAATATTTCATGATCGGTCATATATTTTAAAATTATAATTTACATCTCAAAAAAATAATAACGTAACATTTCCCGTAAATTTGATGGAAATCAATAAAAGTTTTACAGTTTTTCAGAAACGGCGAAATAAAAGTTTTAAAGTTGACGATTTCAACACACATCTATAGTGGAGACCAAATCCATCATTGGAGTGGTCCAACTCCAACCCCTTTCAAGCCATCGTAGAGGACTCAGTCGGGTTAGGACAATCCATCATCATCTTCAAGAACCCCACCGGCCCCACGATTTCCTTGTTTGGATGCTAGGAAAATCAAAACCCCACTAGGCCCACCATTTCCTTGTTCGGAAGCTAGGAAAATCAAAAGGAAAATGTCACTACACACAGATACAACCACACACTGATAATTACAGGTCATTTTCATGACTTCACTTCAAAAAAGATTATTTTGTTTTTTTCGTAAACGTCAGATTCTTTGTCCCCCTGGGTGTCTCTTGTACATAATTTTTCTTTATTTTTTATTTTTAAAATATTTTATTCAAAAAGATCAATAATTTAATATTTAACAATTGTTTATCACATAAATAAGTCTTGTTTGTATTGACGAAAATACTTTTTGAATTATTTTAATGATGTGGAGAAAAAACAATTGACTTCTTTTTTCCCAATAAAATAAAATAAAATAAAATAAAATAGGGATGCAAATGTAGTTTAAAAATAGGAATACGAATTATGTTTGAACTGAACTTAAACAATATTTTGAACTCAATAGACAAACTCGAGTCAAGTTTGAACAATCTTTGAATAGCACGAGCCTAACTTGAATATAGTCAAGTTCAAAAGACTCGACTCGACTCGATTAACACTCCTAGTTGTGACTGTAACAGACGAATTTTTTTATTGAAACTTCATAGTTTGACATATTATTATATAATTTTTTTAGATTTTAATAACATTACTGTATAATATTTGTCGTATTGCAGGAGTGTTATATATTTAGGTGGCATAGTTTAGTTTGGGACGGGTAAATCCCAGGAAGATTCGACAGCATACAGTTTCCGTTCACTTTTATAACTGTTGTCCATGATAGCTGCCGATGCATTGTATTCTTTATAGATATATGTAAACGTTGTCATTTGATTTCAAAGGTACAAACTCCTCCTGTTGTCAACTTCAACAACGAAATATCTACCTGCCACATCACCCTCCACCACACAACAAAATATCTACTTGCCACATCACCCTCCACAACACGTGTAAGCACAACAAAGACTAACAATATCCAAAGAAGTCAGACGGGTGAGCCCCACAAACAGCTGGGTATCATACACACCACTAAAATTGCTTACAATACTGTTGCCGCCCAGCCTGGCTTCTCATCATGCACTCCGCATCCCTGACAGACACACACACACACAATTATCAAATTATCCATATTAGTTATCTATATATACTCAACACCATGCACCCCAAAAACAAACGCAACTCAAACCCAGTAGTAGCGAGTGCTTCTAAGAAGTGTACTTAATACCCCCTTCTTCGCTCAAAAACCTCAACTGAACTTCTACACAGCCATCAATGGAGCTTTTCTCAAGCTACTTTACTGAAACAGTCCCATTTGAGTCAGATTTCTTGCAACCTGACATGCCCGAATCTTCATCGGTGTCCGATGGAGGTAGTGCTTGTAGAGATAACCATTCAGACGAGGAGGTAATGCTGGCTTCAGATCATCCTAAGAAGCGTGCTGGTCGGAAGAAGTTCAAGGAGACTCGCCACCCGGTTTATAGGGGTATTAGGAGGAGGAACTCCGGCAAGTGGGTGTGTGAGACGAGAGAACCGAATAAGAAATCAAGAATATGGCTTGGAACATTCCCAACTGCAGAAATGGCGGCGAGAGCTCATGATGTGGCGGCGCTAGCACTCAGAGGACGGTCAGCTTGTCTGAACTTTGCTGACTCTGCTTGGAGATTACCAGTTCCGGCTTCTGTCGAGGCTAAGGACATTCAACAAGCGGCGGCAGAAGCGGCTGCAGCATTTCGGCCATCAAAGGCCGACGGGAGTGTGGTGGTCTCCGGTGATGATCATGGTTATAATAAGGAGGAAAGCGCGGTGACATTGTCTGAGGAGAACATGTTTGATACAGATGAGGAGGCGGTTTTCCACATGCCAGAATTGCTTGCAAACTTGGCGGAAGGGTTGATGCTACCACCACCACCACCACCTCACTGTTGGGAGACAGAAGAGAATGGTAGAGATGGACTTGAATTTGATGCAGACGTGTCATTATGGAGTTATTCTATTTAATATGGTTGAAAGTATTGAAGTAATTATGATAGTGAAAGTATGGATTAATGCTAAGAATTTTAATCCGTACTAATATTTTTGACTAGTACGGGATGAATGATAGGAACATATATTGCAGAATAGGTTCCAAAAAAGAAGTGAAAAAGAAGAGTGAGTGAGTGAGTGAATGATATTGTGTGGTACTTGTTTGTGAGGGTGTAAATGTACAAATATAATTTTGGTTAGCATTGAAGTTTTGATTAATTATGTGAAACTTTTCTTCACAACTCGTGTCATAGTCAAGCCTTCATTAACCTCGTCTCTGGTCTGATTAAAAATGTCAGAACTAGAATATTAATGAAGAATAAGTCTTTTATGATTTGACCCTTAAAAATCGTCAAAATTTAAACTCAAGACGTCTAAGTCTACAACTCCACCTTTTTATTACTTGAGCTACTCAATGGTGAGCATCGTTAAATCTGATTCAATTAAATATGGGACTAGGATATGCTCATGCTCCTGGCAAATATGTTGGGCAATATAGTGACAAAAGAGATAGTGGTCTGCTTGTGCAGCTTTGTCTGTATGGGTATGATGTATCTCTCCTACCTACTATGCTGGAACTTGCCTATGATATTGAGGCTTTTTAAATTTTGTCTTTCTTTCTTTGGTTCCAATCTAGAAGAGAAAACTGGCTAAATGGCCAATAAATATTTGGATAAATTTCATCGGCATTCCCTATAATAGTCCTAATTTTAGCAGCATTCACTGTACTCTCTTCTAGTTCATATATTCACTCCACACCTTTTGTCACTGACAACTAAAAAAAGAGTGATATCAGCATCATTTTCTTCATAAAATATCAAATTTACCCCCTATCCTCACGACCACTCCACCCTATTTCTGCCTCCACTTACACAACTGTTTGCAACATGTCCCCTTTCCTACCTTATTTACACACATCACTGCACCATCATATTAACATTAAAATTTATCAAATTAACCTTAATTTTTATCAAATTAATATTCACATTCATCAAATTAACATTTAATTCATCCAATTGTTTGGTTTGCGTCTAGTGTTGGGATATATGCTGGTATAGCATAGGAAGAAATTTAATTCCATCTTTTAACAGTAATAAAGAAAACAATTCCTCATAATACATTAAAATTTTAAGTTTAATACTTTTTTCTTTCCTCCAAATAAATTCTTTAGATCAAATCCAAGACACTCTTTTAAACACATAGGAGAGTTTAAAGTAACTTCTGTGATCTAAACATTTCTCTACATATGCTGCCATAAATAGTGAATAATTTTGATAGTATGTCGCCGCCTGATAATGATATTACGAAATTAAAAGAAGGCAATATAATATTCAAAGCAATTTTACCTTGAGATGGGCCTCTGTAAGATTACCCAGCAGTATGTCGCCGCCTAATAATGATATTACGAAATTAAAAGAAGGCGATATAATATTCAAAGCAATTTTACCTTGAGATGGACCTCTATAAGATTACCCAGCCATTGCTAAGAATATAATAATCAGTTGTTATCAGTTGTGGATGCTTCTTCAATTTCAGCTTCTAAATGTTGGCTAGCTTGTTCAAAGGATAGGAGTTCTTGCATGAGTGTGGCAAGCTTGGCTACATTCTCCTCATGAATACGTTGGGGAACCTTGTCTTTGTATCCAGAAGCGTTCATCGTCTCTGTAAGACCGTCATGTTGCCTGCAAATTAAGACACGATTATTCCCCCCACACAAAAATACAGGCAGGAAGACTTTCCACCAGTTTATGTAAAATCCATGCGAAAAATAGTAGTAATGATGAAACATTGCATTCACAGCCGTACACTAAGAATATTAGGTATCACAAGTTCAATCTCACTTAAAAGCTAGCCAAATATCAAAAGAAAGATTTAACTCAAAGTATGAGAAAAATGGAAGTCCGACTTGTAGGTTCAAAACTCTTCACTTTCATGTAAGATTAACCTCATTTTATCATTTGTTTGTAATATTCAGATTTAATGATATTTTTTTTCCTGGTCGTACAATGATATACCTAAATATATACTACTAATAAAAGTACCTTAAATGAAAAAATTTCACTATTTTACCTTAATAAAGAATTTTAAATACCACATTATCTTTGCATAGTTAACTATTTAAATTACAAGCACAACCTTATTTATTTAAATCTTTAAATTACCCTCTAACATCTCTTTTAATTCTCTATTATGCTTGTATAAATATCAATATCTATGAAAAAATTTAATTGACTATGCAACCCTTAAAAAAAAATATATGCATCATTATAGTTTTCAATAACGTGTTCAAAACAACTATCAATAAATCATTACTCTTTTCAAATAAAAAAAGAACATTATGTCTATATATATGTATTTAAAAGTACCTTAAAATGAAAAACTTTTGATTTACTATTTTACTCTTATAAAGAATTTTAAATACCACACTATTTTTTCGTAGTTAAATATCTAAATTACCATCATATGCTTATATGTTCAAATCTCCAAGTACAGATGCAAGAACATGATACAAGTACAGATGCAAGGTACGTTACTTTTCCCGGTGCGCGATGCTGTGGGAGTAGGCTTAGTTGGTACGCTATTGTGGGTCGTGGCTCGCTTTGGACTCTTATCCGAATCGTTTTCATTATTACAAATAATTATATGTAGTTAATACATTATACACATAATGAACCATAAAAAATATTTTTACTTTTTTACCCACAATAAGTTTGCTTGTCACATAACATAGGGCTTTTTAGACTTTTCACCCAAAAAAATACCATTACGTCATTTAAGTCCAAGTCACCCGTTCAATAATATATTAACTCCAATTAAGAGAGAGAGAGAGTCTTAGATGAGACGAACAAGGATTCTCTCAAACGAACGAAGAGTCGAAGACTTCAGCGAAGCCTTCTCACATCGACGAAGACTTCGGTGAAGCCTTCTTACAACGATCAATACTAAGGCAAAGACTTCTCATAGTGGCGAAGACTTTGATCTGGTATGTAACTAAACTTCCACTCGATTTTTCTAATATTTTTTGACTTTTTCCTCCCTTTTTGTAATCTGCTCTGTGAGATTTGGTACTTGATTGGGGTTAGGATTTTAATTAGGGGTTTGGTTTTTGAATTAGGCGTAGATTGAATTTGGGATCATTGTAACAGACGATCTAGGTCGCGAACGACCCCTATTTGGGTTCGTCTAACCTAGATCGCGGGACGTAAGCCCTTGAGCGTTTTCTAGTAATCTTGGTTTGGTTAGGGACAATTTAAACAAGAATTGAATATTTTATACACCAAATCAGGGTTACCAAAAAACATATGACCCCCAACAATCCCCGATCTGGGTCGCACGACCCCAAACATGGGTCGTTCGAGACTTGGATCGCTCAAATCTCCGACCCCCATCAAACCAGACTAAATCAAAACTCATAATCTCAGACTCAGATCCCTAATATAAGTCCTAAACCCATATCAAACTAAATCATTGTAAATATCATAAATTACACAGATTAAGCTATAATAGGCCAAACCGAGTGAAGAATGAAGATTATGTTATATACCCGATGGATCCCACAAAGCTTTTCGGATGACTACATCGAAAAGTGTTAGGGATTGCGTTCGTTTGCCTCAATCGATTGATCTCCTTCTCTCTCCGTCGACTTCACATCTCGCAAATGAAGATTGGTGTGGTTCCCATTGCAGATATCTATCTGTCTTCGTAGACTTTGCATTTTGCAGATCGATCGATCGAACTCCTCTCTGTTTCTCTCTGCTTCGTCGTTTGTTTCTTTCTTCCCGTTTGTTTCTCTCTCTTTTTCTTTCTTTCTCTCTCTCTTCTATCCATACTATTAATTAATTGGAAGAACTAAATTTGACCCAAAAAAAAAAAAAAAGAACGAACAGAGATATAAAAAGATAAAAACGTGTCCAACACTCTAGTATTTTTTTTTGATAAAAATACTAAAGAAACCCTTCATTATACAAGACATGTTATCACACACTTTGGATAAAAAAGTAAAAATTCTATTAAGTCTACCAATTAGGCATTTGCCTTATTGTAAGACTACAACTTTTTGTATATATTCAGTTTTTTACCCTAAACTCTATACCACCTCTCTCTCTTTTTTCTCTCTTTCTGTTACCCATTATTCATTCAATATCTCTCTATTGTATTGACTTTTTGTTGCATGAAAAAATGATTTTTGGGAAAAGAAGGAAGGAAGAACAAGACTCTTCTTAGGTTGCAGAACAATTCGAAATTAATATTCAGAATTCAGATAATTCTGCTAATGAACAAGAAGTCGAACATATTGAACTAACGGAAGAAGAAAACACTTGGCAACCACAAAAAAATTACACACAGGAAGATCAATTACAAGTTGATACAAAATTGAATTACTCAATGAAGTCGGTCTTATTGGAGCAGCTCAAGAAAAAAATCCAGGGGATCAAAGAATTGTTCATGTAAGCATTGCAGTAGTAAATTTACAAGTTCGTATACTCGAATTGTCACACCCCCACCCCGGATCACATAGGGTAGACGGCGAACCGGCCACCAAGGCCTTAACCAACCAACCTCATGTATAATAAATGTAAAATACAACGGAAGACAAATAATAAAGTGATTCATTCCACTGATCTAATGAATACCAGGGGAATAAACTAAACATCACCAACATCATTACTAAATCCATGTAAAATAATAATCGAAGTGTAAGGTTCATTACTCCAAACATAAGCAACATTGTTCCCAAAATAATTAAATATTTGTCTCAAAACTACGAAGACATTTATTCCTGAAGATCTAAAGTAAAATAAACATTCAAGTCCCCTAATCCCTTATATATCCGCAGACTTACTCCTCACACTGATCCTCTCCTGAAAAATATTAAATGTTTGTAAGAGCACAATGACCCGTGAATAGCAACCACCTCTAATAAAATGTAAAAATAAATTCCACAGCTCATATACAAAAATAAAATTTCATATATACATAAGTACAAAAAATCGTACCCTAACCCCTCTCACATAATCATTTAAACAACATGATCTCATGATCACCAATAACTTTATAAATGGAAATACATTTATAACCCAAAACACATACTCATTTTCACAAATAACTTTATAAATAAAAAGACATTTATAACCCAAAACAGTCACACACATTCAGTTCCAAATATATTTGTCAAATCATATTTGTTACCACTAGCCTGATAACTAGCCTCGTCTCTTATTACCAATAGCCTGATAACTGGCCCAGTCTCTTGTCATCACTAACTTGATGACTAGCTCCATCTCTTGTCATCACTAGCTTGATGACTGGCCCCTATGTACACATCCTTATACTGATCACACCGGTATACAATCTCGTTACCATTTAGACCTGGTAACCCAGTTCTCGTCTCATAAAACATGATTTTCACACACACCAAAACTGTCATTTTAGTCCCAACACACAATTTTTCTTTCATCACCAAAGAAATGATATAAAATCATCCCACAAGTTTTCCAAAGTTCACATAACAGTTCACAATTGTAAAATATTTAATTGCAACCCCAAATATCAACACAAATATCATATATATGAAAAATTCACGCGCACGCACCCACACATTTAATATAAAAAATCCTCCCAAAAGAAGTAATAACTACTCACATTGATTCCAAAAATTCAATTCAAAACTTTTTTTCTCAACCTCAATACAATTACCACCTAATTCAAAATAACATACAACGATCAATTCATATTACTAATTTCGTCGTTTTGCAATTCTATATTTAATTTTTATACTCCATACCTATTAATTTTTATACTCAACACAAATATCATATATATGAAAAATTCACGCGCACGCACCCACACATTTAATATAAAAAATCCTCCCAAAAGAAGTAACTACTCACATTGATTCCAAAAATTCAATTCAAAACTTTTTTTCTCAACCTCAATACAATTACCACCTAATTCAAAATCACATACAACGATCAATTCATATTACTAATTTCGTCGTTTCACGATTCTATATTTAATTTTTATACTCCATACCTATTGATATATACTTAATCCTTTACATATAAATATCCTTTCTAATATGAGGTAACAGAGTATAGAAGTAGTCTGAGCTGTTCAGAATTTTTTTTTATCTAAAGTCAAATCATAATTTTTGAAACTTCTATGGTCAAGGTGTAATTTCTTTGAAAAACAAATTTTCTACTTTCGGGACTATCATTCTATTATTCCAATTACCAAGTAAAACAGTAGTTAAAATTAAGTTTAGAAGAATAAAGGGATCAAAATAAAGCTCTTTGAAATTAAAGAGGAGGTTTCCATAATTTTAGAATTCCTATCTTCTTCAACCTACCACCTTTCTTTTCCTCTTTCAACCTATTAAACTCTATCAAATCTCAAATAACTATACACCCAAATTCAACTTAATATCTTCAAAATTATTTGTGTATAATATATATATATATATAATGAGTTGTATATTTTATTATAAATCTAACACCATGTAATATAATAAAATATACAACTCATAAAATAACTAATGCATCCACATACCTCCAATGGATCCAACTCTTTTTTTCTTTCTCTCCCTCTCCCCCCTCTCTCTCTTATGTTTTTTTTCTTTGTTTGTTGAGCCTTGCTTTGGTCTTCTAGAGTTTTATCTATCCAATAATATTTTCCTATTTAAACCACACGTAGAATAGTTCTAATAGGCCTCTAGGTCAAGATTTTTATTAGAGACATATTAGTCTTCTTTAATTATTTTTATCCTTATATATATATATATACATATATATATATACATATATATATATACATATATATATATATA
>CM042201.1:19553079-19598590 GCA_023539305.1 Ilex asprella | reverse complement strand
TATATATACATATATATATATACATATATATATATATACATAATTACTCCTAGGTAGCCAATACACCAAAATAAAATAATTTTTTTTAAGGGTAATTACATTCTCCACTTGTTAAGAAAATTTCGTCATCGAAAATTTTTATACCTTGTGAGAACAAATGAGGATATGAATTTTTCATGTTTTCTCTACTTTTCCAAAGAACTTTCTCAATTGGGTGGCTCTTCGAAAACAATTAATCAATAGAATGGTTCTATTACACAAAATTTATTGGCTCCTCAACATAAATAAAAGTTTTTTTTAGCTAAATAAACTGACTCAACTAACATATTAGAATGATCAGGTATATACACTTTTGGACATATTGAAACAAAATATGTCGTGAAATCAAAACAAGTCTGTAATAGAACAAAACTTAAATCTATAACCACCATCCTCTCTATAATCTCATATGTCCATTTATATCTTAGACTAAACTTTCCTTCGAATTTCTAGTACACTGCGTGCGAAACTTAACGCCAATTTATGAATAGTATTGTCAGACTGCCCGTCAAATTGAGAATTATAAATTATACTAAATTTCACAGTGTTATTTATAGCGTGTTGCAAACTAGGCCAAATCTGAAGGTAAATTTTGGACTTCTATCTATTACACTAGATAAAGGTATTCACACAGTCATAGGCTCTCATCAAATAACTCCGAGTATACCTTCAAGTGAAGCTTTAAGTTTAATTACCAAAATTGACCAGCCTTTGTCAATCAATCCATAATAACCCAAAGAGATTCATGCACAATATGTATCTCAAAAATCCCTATAGAAACTTTATAGTAATATACTCTCATTTTCATTCAAAAATTAAAAGAAGTAGTAATAAACCCGTTGGACACTAATATCCGGTCTTTTCCATCTCCTTTTCCTCAAATTAAACTCATTCTCAATAAATATATTTTTCAACCTTTAATAATTGAAATAAATTTCACGTCTTACCGTATAAACAATCTCTCCATAACCTTAAAACAAAAACAATAACATCTAACCCAAAATCATGAGTAGGGTAATTCCTTCTTTACTACAAGAATAAACAGGTGTAACACCAATAAATACAGTAACATATGAATCCACGTAAAGTTGAGATACTTAATTTAGTCAATCATCAAAACAGATGTAGTATTTGTCAATCTCAATGACTTCATAAAAAATACAATATAACTCTCCCAGTTGCACATACTGTTTCAAAACATCATCATTTCTTTCTTTTAAGTAAAGATAATTCAGTTTAAGATCAATCTTACTAAACTCTCTAGCGCTTCACAACTGATCAAATAAATCATCAATGCCACATAAAAAATATCTACTACTTGTTGCTGTCTTATTCAGTTGATAGTAATCGACGTACTATTCGTCTAATCATTTTCTTTACAAACACAACATGAGCACCCCCACAACAAATTGCTAAGTTGAATAAATCTTCGGTCTAATATATTTTCAATTGAATTCTCATTCTTCAAGTTCAGCGAGAACCATTCAATACGGAGTAATAAATATAAGTAAAGTACCCCAGGGCTACTAAAAATGTAAACTTTGTCTCTCTCCAATGATAGCATAGATAACTTCTCTTGAAATACATCCAAAATTTTCTTTTCTATTGTTATCTATTCAGGAAACACTCACTCGCTTTGTGTATCAATAATACTATCAATGTTTCCCTAAAAATCTTTACTCACTTGTTTTCGAGCTTGCACTCATAGATTTAAGACTGAAGATTAAATAATTTTTGTCCCCTCGAAACTAAGTCCACACAACTCTCTTTTCAAAATAACCAACTTTCGTATGTTGTCTGACTAACCAGTCCACAATTAATATCATATCAAAACTCCTAAGGTATAAAAATACTCAATAAACTAGTAACTGTTGTTCTCTAATATAAACCTTACACCTTGGGTACACAATATCACCTAACTCAAAACGACTCATATGAGTTACTATAGTCAAACTCAAGTGTATTAGGTTCCACACCCAATCACACTGTTACTCTAGGAGACACAAAAAAAATGTATATACCCTAAAATTTCATTAGTGTTAGTCACATTTCTTACAACACCCTTACTATTCCTTTTTGCAACTATCTCTTGTTTGTACAAAATATCAAGCAAATTAACTGGTCTTAGTCACTACACAAATCATTCTATTAACTATTAATATCACTCTGTACCCCTCAATTTAATCATGAGAATAATTTGAATACTTTTAATATTTATCTTTTAAATAATTTATTTTACCTTTTAAGGATTTATTTGTCATTACTTATATATTTTAGGGTTTTAGTTTCCCTATATAAAGTTTTGCATGTAAGGGTTTTATTTAGATTAGACTTTGATTATTATTGAATACTAATATTGCTTCCTTCTCAAATTCTTTCTCTTTTCTCACCCTTCTTTTTTTCTCATCCCTAATTTTTCCCTTCTTAGTCTACATCAATTTGGTATCAAAGTCTAACTTCGATTAGTACAAATCACAAAAATCACATCAACACTGTTCGTCGAAAAAACACTCTTCATCGCGCACTGTTCTTGGTGTCCACTGTTTATAGTTCATCGCGACTATTCATTGCATACTGCTCTTGGTCTCGTTCCTACAGAATCAGCCGGGAAAAAAAATAGAATTGCCACTGCAGTCTTGAAAACTGCAACAACATCTCAGCAGTTCCAAAAC
Source organism: Ilex asprella (assembly GCA_023539305.1). NCBI lineage: Eukaryota > Viridiplantae > Streptophyta > Magnoliopsida > Aquifoliales > Aquifoliaceae > Ilex > Ilex asprella. The sequence goes on along the minus strand of CM042201.1, from coordinate 19,595,879 downwards.
TTATAGAATCACCCCATAAGTTTCAGCTAATTATAAAAATACCATCCAGAAACTCCAGAATTATAGAAACATTCCCAAAAGTTTCAAAAAATGCATAATCATACCCATAAAGTTTCTAAATTTCAAAATTCCCTCAAAGCAAAGCTTGGATTATCGTATGCATACTCTTATAGAAATTTGAAACTAATATTTTTATTCATTGAAAAATTAAAAAAATTGCAAAGGGTCCAAATCATTTGTCAATTACATTCTTGAACTTGTTTTGGTGTCATTCCCTTGTTCCAAGACTCACTCATGAGTAAGTATGATGTCTCTAATCTACATATTTACTTTAGTTTAAGAGTCTCTCCTCGAGGTCATCATCATAGCAAGTCCAGGTATGTCTACAAGGATTCAACCTCTATTGCCAAATCAATTAAAGATCCTTCCATATTTTGTGGTACTCCAAATCCTAATCAATTAATGGATTTATTAGCTAATTTAGAAGAATATTTTGATTGACATGACATGTTAGATTCCCACTGTGTCCGTTTTGTTAAATTAATGTTGGAAGGTTCCGCCAAGCGGTATTGACAAGCAATTCAAAGAAGCATAGATAGCTTAGGAGAATCACCTATCACTTGAGTTGAAATGAGATATAAATTGAAAAAAAAAGTATTTGCCTACTTCCTAAACAAATCAATTTTATGACCAATGGCTCAATCTTAGACAACATTCTTCTAGTGTCTCTAATTACTTTGTCCAGTTCGATTATCTCATGTACTTGAGTGACATTGTTAATGAACCTTGGACAATAGATCAGTTTATTCTTGGGTTGAGACAAAAAATTAGTAGGGAGGTCAAGTTATATACTTTTAATGTGTCAGTTGCAACCTATCAATAAGCCCTAAAGGTTAAGAGATTTCATAAGAAATTCAACTATAGTTTGATGAGTTTTCAATCACAGTCTGTTAAACAGCGTGATAGAATACCTTCCAATTTTAATTCTACCACATATGAGTATTATGATTTACTTGAACGATGTCCATGTTGTTTCTGCATGCTTTCCTAATCCAAATGTGTCAAGATTTAGATATGCTAGTATCGGATAAAGAGAAAAATTTTACTCATATTGACTTCCGACTCCGTCATTTAGTTTCATTGGATCAGAGTCCTCCTCCTTTGCACCCACAAGAGTTCATATCGAAAGAAAAATGTATGTGAGTCTTTGCTTGTATCAATTCTTGAACATCATTGGTCTTGAAAATTGTAGAAAAGTCTGTTGAGTCTACACCTATGCAAAATATTAAGCCAATCGAGTCATTTATTGCAGAATCTACTAGTGACTAATTTGTGTCTACTTGTCCAAGTCATCATGACTTTTGTTATGGATTCTTCTCAGTCTAAGATTGTTGATTTTGTTCCTCTGTCTACCACCAAGTGTTCACTTAAGTTTGTACTTAATTATTTTCAACACCAAGACGTTATTGTTCCTCATTTATCATTGAAGTCTTGTCCCACTGAATGTTTGTTGTTCAAGTTTGATGGAAATTATTTTCCTATTCTTGAGTTTGAATCTAATTCTTATTTACTTAATTTTTCATTGAATGTTAGTATTATTCCATATTTTTATTTGGATGACATGCTACTTAATCGAGGTACTCCAGTGTCTCCTATTTTATTAACAATTGTTTATACAAATAGAGAATCTTGCATTTATCTTGATCGATGGAAAGAAGTTGATAGTTTTTTCATTCTAAATGATGCATTATGTTATCTTTATCATGCTCTCTTAGGGTACTTTTGCTTTGAAGACTCTCCAAAGAAGAGTTTTTCTCAACCGGAGAAGAATGATGAAGATCGTGTAGGAATTAAATAGATATTTTAGATTAATCATGAGAATAATTTGGATACTATTAATATTTCTCTTTTAAGTAATTTCTTTTAACTTTTAAAGATTTATTTGTCATTACTTATTTATTTTAGGGTTTTAATTTTCCTACATAAAGAGATGCATGTAACGCTTTTATTTAAATTAGACTTTGATTATTATTGAATACTGAGATTGCTTCCTTCTCAAATTCTCTCTTTTCTCTTCCCTTTCTTCTTCTTTTCTCATCTCTTTCTTATTCTTTTCTCATCTCTAATTTTTTATTTCCTAGTCTACATCACTCTAATATCAAACTTGTGACACCCCCACCCCGGATCACATAGGGTGGGTGGCAGACCGGCCACCAAGGCCTTAACCAACCAACCCTGTGCACAATAAATACAAAATACAACGGAAGACATATAATAAAGTGATACATTCCAGCGATCTAATGAATACTAGAGGAATAAACCAAACATCACCAACATCATTACTAAATTCATATAAAATAATAATCAAACTGTAAGTCTCACTACTCCAAACATAAACAACATTGTTTCCAAAATAATTAACTATTTGCCTAAAAACTACAAAGACATTTATTCCTGAAGATCTAAAGTAAAATAAATCTTCAAGTCCCCTAATCCCTTGTATATCCGCAGACTTACTTCTCACTCTGATCCTCTCCTGAAAAATGTTAAATGTTTGTATGAGCACAATGGCTCGTGAATAACAACCACCTCTAATGAAGTGTGAAAATAAATCCCACAGCTTATATACAAAAATAAAATTTGATACATACATAAGTACAATAAATCGTACCCCAATTCCCTCTTACATAATCATTTTGATGATGTACAAAATAGCTTCGTGCAAAATGAACAATCAAGTGTGTGACAGAGTGTAATTAATGGACAATTAGTAAAACAATCAATGACAGTAATGTACAACACAAAAATATATAGTGGTTCGGTCCGGATGACCTACTCCACTCCAGGAAATGACAACGGTGGTCGGGGGACTTTTTATTGATTAAATAAGGTGAACGAGAGAGTTAGACAACAATGATTAGCCCCGGGAAGGATACAATAGCTAGGAGAGAAAAAAACTATACGTGGGGTGTGTAGAGAGGTGTAAAGATGCCCCTCTCAATGAACAGAGTCTTAGTTGAGGCGATGACGTGAGGGTGAAGGAACTAAATCTTCGGGGAGCCACAAAAGGTAAGTACAATTAAAGGTTGTCTTGATCTTTGAGAGTGAGTATCCTGATAATTGTTCCACGCGTGCTATAATCCTTCTGGACTCCTTGAACTCTGGACTGGGCCGAATCCATGAATTGGGCTTGACCCGCCTTGTAGGTGATTTGGGCCAAGCTCATTAATTGGGTCTGACCCAGTTAAATCTGAGTTCGTCACATTTAAACAGCATGAACTCATGATCACAAATAATTTTATAAATGAAAAGACATTTATAACCCAAAACACCTACTCATTTTCATAAATAATTTTATAAATAAAAAGACATTTATAACCCAAAACACTCACACACACATTCAATTCCATATACATTTGTCAAATCACGTTTGTCACCACTAACCTGGTAACTGACCTCCGTCTCTTGTCATCACTATGCTGATGACTGACCCCTATGTGCGCATTCCTATAGCTATCACACCGGTATATAATCTTGTTACCATTTAGACCTGGTAACTCAGTTCCCGTCTCATAGAACATGATTTTCACACACCAAAACAGTCGTTTTAGTCCTAACGCACACAAAAAAAAAATCATCACCAAAGCAATGATATAAAATCATCCCATAAGTTTTTCAAAGTTTACATGTATAACAGTTCACAATTGTAAAATATTTAATTGCAACCCCAAATATCAACACATATATCATATATATGAAAAATCTACACACACCCCCACATTTAATATAGAAAATCCTCTCAAAAGAAGTAGTAACTACTCACCTTGATTCCCAAAATCCAATTCCAATCCCTATTTCCCAACCTCAATTTGATCACCATCTAATCCAAAATAACATATAACAATCAATCTCTATTCCTAACTTCGTTGTTTCACGATTCTATATTTAATTTTTATACTCCCTACCAATTGATATATACTTAATCATTTACATATAAATATCCTTTCTAATATGAGGTAATAGGGTATATAAGCAGTCTGCGCTGTTCAAAAAAATATCTAAAGTTCTGAGGTCAAATCATAATTTTTGAAACTTTTAGGGTCAAAGTGTAATTTTTTTGAAAAACAAATTTTCTACTTTCGGGACTGTCATTCTATTCTTCCAACTTACCAAGTAAAACAATGGTTAAAAACTAAAAATTAAGTCTAAAAGAATAAAGAGGTCAAAATAAAGCTCTTTGAAACTAAAAGGGAGGTTTCCATAATTTTAGATTTCCTATCACAATTCAACCACCCTTCTTTTCCTTTTTCAACCAACTAGACTCAATCAAAACTCAAATAACTATACACACAAATTCAACTTAATATCTTCAAAAATTATTTGTGTATAATATACAATATATATATACATGTTATGCTATGAAATCTAACATTTTTCTTATATATATCTCCATTTTTCTTTTTCTTTTTCTTTTTCTTTTTCTTTTTTCCTCCTCTCTCTCCACCCCTCTCTATCACACGTTTTTTTTCTTTGTTTGCTGCACTTTGCTTTAGTCTTCTAGAATTTTATCTATCCAATAATACTATCATATTTAAACCACATGTAGAATAGTCTTAATAGGTCTCCAGGCAAGACTTTTATTAGAGACATATTAGTTTTTTTTAATTATTTTTATTCTTATATATATATATAATTACTCCTAGGTAGCCAATACATCAAAATAAAGTAATTTTTTTATGGATAATTACACAAATGCATTACCACTTTTTTGGTGCGCCACTCGGGAAAAAAAACAAAAATTAAACGGTGTCAAGCGTTGATGAATAATTTAACTGAATATGCAAAATTGCAAGAATGAGTACAAAAGGTAGAAAAAATAGGAGTTTCTTCATCCCTCAAAAATTCTACATTGATGAAGCGACAACCTTCGACGACGAGATCAATTGAAGATGCATTCAAAATAACAGATTGAGACATGGTTGACTTGAAGGTCATGAGAGGATTATGTGCTATTGAAATCTCATTCAATATATTGAGAAATCTTCAATTCAATGAGACAATTTCAGCTATAAATAGAGGACCTAAAGATTACAAGGCTCCCAACTATGAAAAAGCAAAAACTACATTATTGGATGAGTGCAAAAGAAGTGTTGAAAAAGATTTGATTCCGGCTAAAGATACATGGTATTCTAATGGGGTATCCATTTTATCAGATGGGTGAGACTAATGTGAAGCATCAACCACTTATTAAAATCATTGCTACAAATCGTCGTGGAGTATTGTTTTTATATGCAGAGGATTTTTAGAGAGAGAAAATAAGTAAAGCAATTGCTGATTTTTGTTAAAAGCTATCGAAGAAGTAGGTCCACTAAATATCATTCAAGTAGTGATCGATAATGCAGCAAATTGCAAACTTGTGGGGAAAGAGGTGAAAAGGGTACACAAACACATATTTTGGTCTCCTTGTGTTGTTCATACTCTGAATCTAATTTTTAAATACTTTGCAAAGGAAATTGAGTGGTTTAGAAATACTTGTAGAAGGGGAAAGTATATTGTTAAATATTTCTTGAACCCTACACATGTTTTGGCTTAGTCTAAATTGGAGTTATTAAAAGTGGCTAACACCAGGTTTGCATCACATTATACTTTGTTGGAGCGATTTGTTGACTGTAGAGAGTCCCTTCTTTCAACTACCATTGTTCTCAAGTCATGGAAAGAATTGTTGAAATATGGAAATGAACACACAAGGAAGTTAGGTACTTTGATTACAGAAACCATTATTAGTGAAGAATTTTGGAAGGATATGGAGAATATCGTAAGTATCACAAAGCCTATATTTTTTCTTATTAAATTTTATGATAGGGAAGGTCAAAAAATGGGTGAGATTTATGAAAAAAATAGATAATATGCTTGGTGAAATAAAATGTATTATAAGGGGTGGAAAACACGATGATAAATTTTCCCAGATTGAAAAAATTATGCTTGACAGATGGGAGAAGATGAATATTCCTTTGAATTGTCTTGGGTTTGCACCAACATCAATGTTTTATGATACTCAATATCTTACTAAGCTAGCACCGAAAGTACAGTTAGGAAAACTCCAAATTAGGATAGGGAGATCATCATAGGTGTTGTGGAAGCTTTTGAAAAGATAGCAGGAGATGTAGAAGAAGCAAAATAATTACGAGAATAGTTTGCACATTTTCACTCGCAAAAGGGTTTTTATCCTATAGCGGCAACTCAAACAGATATTGTGACCATGGATGCTATTGATTGGTAGTCGACATATGATTCAGAAAATCCAGAATTAACCGATGTGGCAAAAAAAATACTAATTTAGGTTTCATTTAATAACATTTTCGTTTTTGTTTTTTAAAAACGAAAAACGAAAACCAAAAACGATTTTTTTTATTTTTGAAAATCGCCCCTAGTTTATAAAACAGTGGCAGAAAAAAAAACAAAATCGATTATCAAACGAGTTTTTTTTCTTGTTTACTCTAAAAATCAAAATAAAAACGAAAAACAAAAAACCAAAACGTTATCAAACGAGGCCTTAAATTACAAGTTATTAATTTCTACTGTTAATTATCATTATTAAAGTGTCTTATTATTTTTTTATAAAAGGTATTATCACAAGCAATTACAAGTTCTTCAGCTGAAAGAAATTAGTGCACGTATTCATTTATTCAAAATGTCAAGAGAAACAGATTGAATTCTACCAATGCTGACAAATTGATTTTTATCCATTCAATTATTCGTCCCCAATCACGTTTCCTTGAAAGCTACAAAGATGTCCCTTTTAAGAAATGAGATATAAATCCAGAGCACACATATATAGATGATACTAGTGTGAGATTGGAGGATTTGCGATGAAAATCCTTGGAGGATGACAATACAGATAATTCTACCATTGCTAGAGACGAAGATCGAGAAGCTTCATCCTTACATACTTCTATGCCCGTCCCTACTGACAAGCCCCACCTACAAGTTCTAGCAAGCCACCGTTCCGTCATTCCGGACTGCATCAGACTCAAATTAGTAACTTTGCAAGAGGAGGGAACTCTGTGAAAGATAAATGGAAAAAAGTTGGCAATTAACTCAGGTGCTTCAATTTTTTCATATTATTAAGTAATTTTTATTTGAGACTTATTAGATGTTTAAGAGTGTTATTTTGATTTGTGCTTCAAGTAGGAAGCTATTTAATCGCTCTCTAGTATGTTATTTTTTAAATTTTAAGCCTTTAAATTTATATTGTCTTTTTTTTTTATAATAAAATATGCAATCATTACTTTTTTATGCATGATTATTAGTTGATCTGTTGTTGGTCTTGATTTGCATTTTATAATGTATAAATTTATATAATTCTTTGTAATAATGAAAACGATCCAGATAATAGTTCAAAGCGAACCGCACACCAAAAAAAGTAACATACCCTGCACCTATACCCGTACCACGTACCCAACCAACCAGCGATCTAGGTAACCCTGGACTAAATTGACAAAATTCATATATTGAGGACGAAATTAACGAAAAAATACATACTTTAGAGACCCAAAGTGTTATTAACCATATTTTATCATATTGACCTATCTAATTTCTAATTATTATTATCTTTTTTCTTATAGTTAAAACAAGAACATACAATATTTTTCAAATTTTATAGTATAATACAAGTGATAAAAATATAATTTTGATAGATTTGAGATGATATTTAATATAGGTACACATATACCTAATATTTTTTATTAATATTTTGTATACGAATATTATTCACGTGCAACGCACATGTTGCATTGCTAGTCATATACCAAATGAATGATTGCACAAATGTGCTTTTGGAGAAAGCCCGCAAGAAGCAGAAACAACCTAATCAAGAAACTCTAGATTAACCATTAGCTTTTTTTATTTTTTCTTGATATGATACAAATTAATGAGATGGACAAGTAGCGGCCCTAAAAACAAGCAAAATTCAGGGAAAAAAACGGTAACAAAAGCCACACAGTGGAGCCACAAAGCCAACACAAGGAGAAACGTCACTTACTTTTGAATCTCCTCCATCTTTTTCCTGAGCTTTTCACGTTCTGCTTCTGAGTTAAGAGTTCCCCGAAGCTTCAGAAACATAGAAAGGCCTTCATTTACAACAGATACAGCACATCCAGCTGGAGCAGCATCATCCTCCTCACATAGAACCTAGTAATTTTAAGTATCAAAGATCAGACGAGTATAGCTAACAAGAACAAGAATCAGAATTATAGAAAAAAGAAATCAATCTCAATCTCTATACAAAACTACAGCACTTTAAAGCTGAAGAAGTAGGCTCTCAGTTCAGCTTTAGCTAGAAAGCAAGTCTTCCACAAGGTTCCATACCCAGAATTGCTGCTTTAACTACTTACCACAATTTAACAAAAAGAAAGAGCCCAGAACATATATGGCTATGAAGTCATATAGAAGTTGGCATGATGATCACCAACTATAATCAGTAATTATCTTAACCATAAAAAATCTAACAACCATTTTTAGTAAAATAGTGAAGGATATTCCATTAGTAATGAAAAAAGGGGTGGACCGGTGAGATCATCTTTCTTGAACAAAGTGAAGAGATAGGAAGAGAAGACATTAAGCTAATTAGACTGAACAGAAGAGAGGGGGGTTGTATGGAGGGTAAACAAGAGAATAAAGCAGATTGTGCATCAAAAATCCAGCCTGAAAGAAAATTCGACTCTCAAAAGGTCTCCCTCTCACCATAGGTTAAAAGTTAAAACAAGATATGGTGAAGAAACTAAAAAAATGGATGTTACGTATTTCTTTGTTAGATTTTGACCAACCTATTATCAACTTTGATGTTTTCAAGTACTCCTAAAGTTTTGGATAAAGCCAAACTATTTAAATGACAAGAACAAAAAAAATTCTTGAAAGTTAGACACTTGTCATGCATGAGAAATTAGACACGTATAAATCAGCTTCACCTTGACAATGAACCCTAAAAGAGGCACAAGAAGCATCTAACAAAAGAAAACATCAACCCAAACCCTCTCTTCTGACATCTGTGTGTGTGTGTGTGAATGATAAGTTTAAACACATACCTTCAAAGATGATAATGTGGCAAGGGTTGAAATCTCCAGTTCATGGCTTTTGATAATCTCTACAATAGCATTGGCTCGGCAAAGTGCAAATGCTGCTCGCCTACAGACAAAAGATACCTAGGCCCCTCAATTATCTTTATGATGGACTTTGCAATAATTGAAGTAAGCTTGATATATTTTTACCACAACTATGCTGGCAATATACATTAAGAATAGGATCAATTTTTTTAGAGCACAACATAAAGCCATGAAAGCACTGCTCCTCCAGAGAATGCTACAAATTCCTCATGTCATGCGGCTCCATATTTGAGTCATAGTGCGCATGAGTAAAAACTGATAATCATATTCCAAGGAAAATGAAATGTGGCACAGTTCTTTTACATGCATATTTCATCATACATTAATGCTAATTTTTTGCATGATTCATCAATCAATTTTTTCTTTTTGAACATACCATCAATCAGTTCAATAATCATTTATTTTCCAACTCAAAGCTGTAACTCCATAGGTCAACTGCAACGGTATTACGTCTAACTCTATACTTACAAGGCTTTTATATAATCATTGCCACCACCAAACTAACAGAAGGCAACATGCTGGAAGGCTTTCTAGGGTCTCCTACATAAAATTATTAACTCAAATCCTTTTTTCCCTCCACACATTTTGTCCATGCAACAATAATTGCCATTTCCACGGCATTTGTTTGTGGCATGTGTCCCACATCTTCAGTCATTAAGTGCCATTCTTACCCAACATGGAAAATGACATTTACTTTCTTATTCACAGCATTTTTAGAAATTGCCTTATAGTCCGAGAGAGAGAATAAATGGGTAGAATTTGAAGCTTTATAATTGCATCACATTCACAATGTAAGTTCATTTGGTAAAATACTGATTGGCATACTTTCCGTCGCGAATTATATAAGAGGATTTGATAATCACACAACATAAGTAAAACATGTGGATACAAGTATACACACATAGTGTTCCTACAAGTATACACACGTAGCGTTCCTCATCTTTAGGAGATTAACAAAAATTTTCAAACCTAGTTGATATAGTGAGTACCTTTAGTTTTGGTCTCGGGGTTGAAAGTGAATATGAGTAAGAGTTCCATTGCGGATATAAATGCTCAAAGGCATAAAATTGAAGCCTGGGCTAAAGGGCTGGGTTGTGAAGTCAATGAGTGGCCATTAAAATATTTACATCTTCCTTTGGAAGGCAATCCTTTGTCCTTAAATTTTTGGAACTCTTTTGTGTGGAAAGTGCAAAAAAGATTAGATGCTTGGAAAATGAGGAGTTTGTCCAAGGGAGGGAGGCTTACTTTGATACAAGCCGATTTTTTTGCTTCCTTTATATCCCTTGTTAAGCTTCCTAAAAAAGCAGCTACGATATTTGAAATATGATGAGAATTTTTTTTGGGAAGGAAGTGTAGAAGGGAAGAAAGATCATTTAGTTTGGTGAGTAGTGATGTCAAAATCAAAACCAAAAAGGTGGTTGACAATTGATAACTTGATTAAGAAGAATGTAGCTCTATTGTGAAAGTGGTTTTTGAGGTTTTCATTGTAGCCTAATTTTTTGTGGCAGTCTATTATCAAAAGTAAATATGGAATTCATTCTAATGGATGAAACTCTAATGTGGTGAGTAGAGGATCATTTCATAATCCTTGTAAATTTCTCTCTCAAGGATTGGAAGATTTCATGAAGAATATTACCTTGAGAGGGGGTAAATGGGAGAGAATTCGTTTTTAGGAGGATACTTAGAATGGTGAGTCATCCTTTGCTTCATTATTTCTTTGGAGGCAAAAGTCTTGAGACTCCGCCTCCGGGGCCATGCCCCTTCCAGCGGGCAATACTCATGTATCTCTTTGGAGGCAAGAGTCTTAAGACTCCACCTCCGGGGCCATGCCTCCTCAAGGACAGCACACTTGACAAAAATTAAGTATTTATTTCTCAAAAATAATACTTCTTCAAATTCATTACATTCCAAGGCCGAATTACAGTATTTCCTTCCATATTCTCTAACTTATACAACCCAGAGCCTCCCACTGATGTGACTCTGTATAGTCCTTCCCAATTAGGTCCCATCTTTCCATCGATCGGGTCACGAGTGTTCCCGACAACTCTTCGGAGCACCAAGTCACCCACTTGGAATCCCCGGGGCCTTACTCTCTTATTATAGAGTCTAGATACCCCTTCTTGGTATTTGATTAGTCTCAAGGCAGCCATCTCTCTTCTCTCCTCCGCGAGGTCCAAGTCCAAGCTGAGTTATTGATCATTGTCTCTTAGGTCAAAAGCTTGCGTCCTTATAGTGGGGAGGCCTACTTCCAGTCAGATTATCGCCTCTACTCCATACGTAAGGGTGTTAGGTGTTCCACCCGTTAAGGTCCACAGAGTCGTCCTGTAAGCCCAAAGGACGTTCAAAAGCTCATCCACCCATTTCCCCTTAGCTTCCTCAAACCTCTTCTTGCTTCCGTTGACAATGGTCTTGTTTGAAGATTCCGTCTGCCCGTTGGCTTGTGGATATAAGGACGTGGAGTAGTAGTTCCAAATTCCAAAATGCTCACAAAAAGAATTGAAAGGTCCGCTGTTAAATTAGGCCCCGTTATCGGACACAAATGCACGGGGTAGTGTTATTTAAGGCGTAAAGCGAATCGAAGCAAAGCAAGCGCTTTATCGAAGCAAAACAAACAATATAAAAAATAAATAAATATTTTAATTTGATACTTTGATTACTCCTAAATATTTAAGTTTTAACATTACAAATACAAAATATTTAAATGCAATCAAAATAATAAATATCAATATATTTTAAATAAACAAGATATTAAATATTGAACATTACTGCATTCTAAAAATAATCAATTGATATAATCACGTCATCTAAATGTAAAGCAAGCAAATGTGAGTTCGACTTACACCATGATTAATTAATATCACCACTAAACAGGGCACTCAAAAATTGATTAATCAAATAGAGCATATAGAAAATTTATTAATCAATTTGATTGACCAAACAAATTGATTAACAAGAGCATTCACATCAAAACAGAGCATTCAATATCATCTAATCATAATAAGACAGATTATCATATGATATTATTAGATGAATCAATCAAATTATTATATATATATAACATCATCTCTGCTAGAGTTTGGTTAATGTTAAGGAAGAAGAAGAAGGGTTTTGGGAGGGGGTGGAGGAGAAAATAAAAAAATTGTTAGGCGTTCGCTTTTCTTGCTTAGTTCGCTTCTTCGTTTCGTCGCCTAAGCTCACTTTTTCTCACTTTACTTAACCTCGCTTCGCCTGGGATGTTCAAGGTGACCAAGGCTCGCTTCGCGCTTAGGCGCTTGCCTAGGCTCGCTTTTCACAACACTGGCACAGGGGACTCCAAACTTTGTCATTATGTTCCTCCATACAAACCTTTTAGTGTCCGCGTCCCTGATATGAGTCAACTGTTCAGCCTCGACCCATTTCGTAAAGTAGTCGGTCCCAACTATCAGGAACTTCTTGTCTCCAGGAGCCCTGGGGAAGGGTCCAACTAAGTCGAGTCCCCATTGGGCAAACAGCTAAGGACAGGTTAGAGTGCCTCCCTTTATCACACGAAAAGGAGTCTTTGCATTTAATGCTCGGGCCCCCAAGCATATAATGCGCTTCTCCCAGAGTCTGCCAAGCCATAAATGTGCCCATCAACTGGCAGTCATTTAATGCTTCCTTGTGATGGTTGCACATGAGTAAGGGCATCTTTGTCCATTGGCCCTCGATTCTGCGCTCTGTACCTCGTGTATCATTGTCATTGGTCATGGATCAATCCTCTCTTTCATTTTGATTGCTTGGAGAAGGCAAGTCAATGATTATTGACTAATTAACTTCAAGAAATGATAATCGTCAATCTGCAGATGGATCAAGGGACCTTTAGAGCCGAGATGACATGTCTGGAAATAGACCTCGGGGACTTTAGTCACGCTGAGGACACGTGTCACTCGCAGATGGGTCGAGGGACCTTTAGAGCCAAGGACACGTGTCACAATCTAAGCAATCCGAGGGGATGAGCACCGAGGACACGTGTCACTTGTAGGGACTCTAAAGTATCCTTAATGCCGAGAACACATGTCACTCACGAATGGCGCCGAGGAACCTTTAGTGCCAGGGACACGTGTCTCGATGGATGCCGAGGACACGTGTCAATCCATGGAACTCCCACGTTTTTCATGTCAAGGACGCGTGCCATTTTCCTTTTGATTCTCAGAAGTGTCCCATCACTCTTGATTAAGTGATTGAGTTGATTACTGATTGATAATTTTAGATCTGTTATGCGAAACTGTTTCTATGTTGAGTTAATGAGTCGTTTTTGTAAAAGTTGATTACTCATATCCATTTTTGTAAAAAGTATGCACACACAAGATTGAACAACGGAAGACCTATGATCTAGACTTATACCATTGATAGTTTCATTCAGTTCATCGGTTGTAGTGACTCGGTGGCTTTCGAGTTTAGGTACCGGGTAAAGGGAATGTATTTGTTCTTTAGTGTGGCACACTATGATATTTGCTTTTAGTATTTGTCTATATGTCTATATGCTAAAATGTTACTAAAAATCTAAATCACTAAAGTTATGATTATGTTCAAACCGTGTTAGTCACAGAACTGGATTAATCTATCGAGTTAGTTGACGCTCACCCCCACTCTACTCTATTTATCTCTTTTTTAGAGTTTTTCCGGTTAATACGAGAAGACCTGTCTTTTGATGATGCATTCTAGACAAAATGATGTCCTTGTTCGAAATGTGTTGAACATATTTTTTTTTTGTTAAGAGTTTGTATTTGAAGTTGACTTTGTAAATGCATTCGATCTCTATGAAATGAAAGTTAGGTCTCTTATTGGAAAAAAAAAGGTATGCACATTTACCTTTCATGCCTTTCCTTGGCCGGCAACAAGGATCTTAGAGATCTCAGTGATTTTATAGCAGACTCAACCAAGTCCATCTCGTATTCTACCCTTTCATTAGTCCAACACTGCAAAAATTTTAAAAATTAGGCTGAACATCACCACAATTGATGTTTTGTCAAATGTTGAATGTTCATATAGCTTATGAATAATATAAACCAGATAAAAAAATTGGACAGGTCAAGAAAAATAAGTGGAAAAAAAACACCTATCCCCATTAATGATGGCCTGAGAGAGGCAGATTGGGCACGAACATAACCTTTTGGCATTATGCGCACAAAGTGCATGCCCTCCCGTCTGAACCCACAACCTCAAGGTTTCGTCCAAATTTTAACCATTGAACAAGTTAATCCAATCATATTCAAGTACAAAAACAAGTGGCCCCCTTTTGAAAACAGCAAGAAAAAGAAAACCACAAACAGATAAATTCCAAAACATCTTATAAGTGCAATAGGATTAAGATTGATGCATCTGCTACCTAATTGGTGATAGAAGATATTGCTAATGTACATCGGACATAATATTTGAAGCAGCCCACGAATGCCAAACTAATGTTTAAACACAAAGCAGACATCTTCTCATTTACAATCAAATATTCTTTACCAGTCGGTCATAAAACCAACTACATGACATTTGAATGTTGGAGAGGATCATATACAAACACAAGAATTTTAAAGTCAATCGGAAATGCATTAAAACAATTTTCCAGATAAGTCAAGTCATCAAACTAGTGGCAGTATATTATTTGGCACAAAACCACATACCCCATTCTCTGTATATCAGCCATATAAACAAATTGATGTCAACATTGCATATCCCAGTGTGTCACAGGTAGCTTTCCCAGAAACCTGAGTTAACTTTTCCAAGCATTTACTTTCATTTAATCTGAATGCTAGGTCATACATCTTGGGTTCAGTAAATGTCGATGCTACCCAAGGTTGTATTAGTAAACTTTTCTTTAGACTTTGCAAAGATACAACTACATCTCACCTCCACAACTGAAGGATACTCGCATATCATGATAGATTCCTTCCTAGTACAATCACTCCTAGTAGGAAGCCGTTGCCACAATTCTTCTGTAACATAGGGCATAAATGGATGAAGTAACCGTAGCCCATTATCCAGACATACCCACAAAGTGTCTTGTGCAGACGTCCTTGCAGACTCAAATGTTGGATCACTACTAGCAAAGTAAGGCTTGATTACTTCGATAAAAATATCACATAGCTGAAACTGCCACCATGAATATACTGCACTGGCTGCACCTGAAAAATCATATGAATCAAGAGATGACACAGTTTTGGATATGGCTTTATTCAGTACCGAGAGTATCCACTGGCAGCTAAACGGTATGATTTCCGGAACTATATTCTTTGGAGGGGTGTAGTCATCTCCAAGCTTGCTCATGGCAAACCTTATAGCATTCCACAATTTGTTACACCATTGGCGATAACCAACAACCCTTTGGATATCTAAATTTATCTTATCAGACTGGAAGGACAAAAATCAAAAAGTTACCAAACAACCCAAGGAAGCGGGAATCTGAAAAAAAAAAAATTAGGAAATCGTGAACCTGAGCGGTGTAAGAGACAAGGGCAAACCGCAAAGCGTCTGCGCCACATTCAGGAATACCATTGGGAAAGTCCTTCACCTGTCCTTCCTTGGCAATCTTCAACTCAGCGGGATCCAAGTTACCCTCATCCAGTCGCTTGTGAAGTCCACCCAGGGTTATTCCACTTATAACTTCAACAGGATCAATTACATTTCCTAAAGACTTGGACATCTTCCGCCCATGTGCATCACGAATCATGGGGTGCAAATAAACCTGAAAGTTCAAAATGTATCCTTCAATCATTTTAACAGAAAAAGGTACCTGTATTCAAACTTGTTGGAAACTACATATATAAAATCTAGAGCACATATAAAACTTCTGCATTCCTCCTATACCTCAACCTATGATACCTCTTTTTTGTATCTACTTATCAACTTAAGACCTTAGAATATTTTTTGGGGGTTTGGCTACCAGTTTGAGGCATTACCATATTGTATAAACAAATTAAAAATTAGGTTTCATTTAGACCGATTTGCAAATTCTGATATCATTCCTCTGATGAAATGAAAAGATGCACACCAACAAACTCTAGAACTCTTCCAGAGAGCAGTAATGCCATAAAAAACCATGATCAAATTTGAACCTTAATCTATCCGTGTGGTTCACACACTTGGCCAAAGCACAAAACTGGAGATGGCATGGCACAGATACCATCCAATTAGCTACATGGCTATGACATGGTATGATATTGTGTACTCACCTTTCTAAAAGGCACATCACCCCCCAGCTTGATTCCTAACATCACCATTCGAGCAACCCAAAAAAAGAGAATGTCGTGCCCAGTTTCGAGAACAGAAGTCGGATAAAAAGCCTTCAAATCTTCAGTATCCTCTGGCCACCCTAGCACAGACAACGGAAAAAGACCAGCAGAAAACCAGGTGTCCAGCACATCAGGATCCTGAGACATCTGAAACTTCTTCCCATCAAACACTCTGCTAGCCTCTAACAGAGCGTCTTCTTCATTTCTAGCAACCACCCAGTGGTCATTGTATACACCAAGTTCCTTCAGTTCATCATCATCCAGTGTCACATACCATGCAGGTATACGATGGCCCCACCACAGTTGCCTCGAGACGCACCAATCACGAATGTTCTCAAGCCATCTATGATATTTGAAACCCAGAAGTACAAAACACTTACATTTATTCAAAAAAACATCTACAGTTATCATGTTAAATAAGCTAGACCCTAAGACGCACGGCTCATGATATTTTGTCTCCATTATTAGCTCCATGCAACCTTAAGCACTCTATTGTGCAAGTTAAGATCACATGTGAAAATACCTCTTCCATTCAGCAGCATATTGTTTTGGAATGATCTCCATTTTCTTACTTTCATCATTCATGACAGCATCAAGAGCTTGCTTGGCCATAACATTGCAGTTGACATACCACTGAGGCTTTATCAAGGGCTCCACTACATCACTGGTTCTTGAACAAAGGCCAAGGCGCATCTCATTAGCTTTAGAACCTCTATAGAGTCCCTGGATGCAAGAAAAATAAAAAATTTAATTACTTTTTTAGTTTTTCTTTCTTCCATCTAAAGATAAATCGCATCCAAAGCAAGCATAAATTGCAGCTACAAAGCTCCAATTATACCCCAGGATGAAGAAACATGTGTGCTTGGCAACTTCTACTTTTTAAGTTTAGGCAGAAGGGGGAAGAAAACTAATAAACCATATTATTCTTCACCAACCCCTCCAGAACCGACACTGTATTTAAGAAGTTGCGTCCTTAGCAAGGATCAAAATGTCATGTCGAAACGTCCGAAACGTTTCAGAATTTCAACACACCGACATGAAACATGGGTTGAATCCCAAAATTCCAAAGTTTCGGTCGAAATGTCACTGTGTCGGACCGTTTCGGTCGAAACAAGTCGAAACATGTCAAAACAGTATCTAGAACTAAAAATGTATGTGTTTTAATCATAGTGTACACAATGATTTTAGTATTAATGAAATAATTTTATTTATTAATTTGAAGACACAATTTAAATTAATAAATTAGTATTATAATAATATGCTGCACAAATTAGTATTATAATAATATGCTGCACTTAGTATTATGAATTAATAATTAGTATTATAATAAAATTATATTATTAATTTGATAATATTCTAATTTAAA
This sequence comes from Ilex asprella, assembly GCA_023539305.1. Classification (NCBI taxonomy): domain Eukaryota; kingdom Viridiplantae; phylum Streptophyta; class Magnoliopsida; order Aquifoliales; family Aquifoliaceae; genus Ilex; species Ilex asprella. The sequence continues at coordinate 19,578,111 of CM042201.1, read as the reverse complement.
TGATTTTCGCCTCATGTCAGACCTTTTTTTCCCTCCAATTTAAATTTATTCTTATATAAATGGATGTTAACCAAATAAATATGTTAAATTAATCAACTATTTAGCTTATCTTTATAAATAAATGGATTGTATTTGTATTTTTATATGTTTCCACGTGTTTTCATATTTTTTCTACGTTGCCATTGTGTTTCCTAAACGTTTCCCTTTTTGAGTTGACCAAAACAGTACTTCGAAACAATATTTCGATCCTTGATCCTTAGGCATGCTAAAAAGGGCAATGCTGTCAGGAATCCCAATGAGAAAAAAAGTATCCCCATTAGCAATGGCAACAAACTTAACATTCCACCAATTTCAACTTTTATCCAAAATACAAAGTGTTTAACCACTGACTGAAAAGTTGTCAAGTTAGGCAGACTGACTTGTTATGTTGTGTGAATACCTTTTCCTGTAAAGCTGCAGTCACGGCTTCACGGGCTTTGAAACGTGGCATACCTGAAAACTCCATACCACCATTGCTGTTTATTTTTCCATCATCTGTGAAAACGTTGATAAAGTCAAGATTATGACGCTTTCCAACTTCAAAATCATTTGGATCATGGGCTGGAGTTATCTGCAAGAGAGTCAATGTGGAATTCATAAATTTACAATCCAAAGGTTAATCAAGAAAACTCATTTCTAAGTTACATAGGGAGAAGGTACCTTAACAGCACCAGTACCAAATTCTGGATCAACAAGTATTGCATCACAAACTATAGGAAGTTTCCTTCCATTAAACGGATGGATAGCAAATTTTCCATGAAGATGGCTGTATCTCTGGTCATCAGGATGTATGGCAATAGCAGTATCACCAAGCATTGTTTCAACTCTAGTTGTGGCCACAACAAGCTCCCCAAGATTTCCTTCTAGAGGGTAAGCAAATGATGTCAAAACACCAAATTCCACTGGATTTTCATATCCAGGAACCTTTAACAAAGTCCTATCTTTGATTTCCACATGTTCTACCTACAAACACCAACAAACTTCCAGAGATGTAGAATATGTTCTTGACTAAGTCGTTCAGAAGACAAACAGTCTTGGCTTACCTCAATATCAGATATTGCTGTTCGCAAGACACAGTCCCAATTCACCAGCCGCAGATCCCTGAAGTACAGGGCAAAACACATAAAATAATCTGTGTACAGGTAATGTGTCAAATCAAAGGACAAGGTGACAAACATGATTAAATTGTCAAATAGAAGCAATAATAGACTAAAGCCGGCATAATCATAGTTATTAGTATCGTACGATACGCGATACGTATCGTACGATACGTCACGATACACCTGAAAAACGATACGTATCGTGTCTCTGTATCGTTTTTACACCGTATCGTACGATACACGATACGATACGATACGCCCGATACGTACGATACGTGACGATTCTGTTTTTTTATTTTTTTTTTGGTTTTTTGGGGTTGAAATTACATCATTTTACTCTAAAATTTATTTTTAAATCACTAGCTAGTAAAATAACGTCGTTTTAGTGGTTATGGTTTTAAAAAAAATAATAAAGTTTGTTGTTAATGTTGATCAATTGAATTCAAAATTCTTAATTAATATTAAGGTTGTTCAAGCAGTTAACGTTAGAAATTTGAATTAGAGGTCTCTACATTTTGATATTACTTAACTATGTTAGGAATTTGAATAGTTGGTGGAATATTAATGAAATGTTATATTATTATGAGTCTATGACTTTTTTACAAAGGTATATACATATATTTTATTAATAAATATTTAAAAATTAAAATTGCGCGTATCTTACGATACACGATACGAGATACGATACGATACACTATTTTTAAAAAACGATACGCCTTCCGATACACGATTTGACAACTATGGGCATAATAGACCCTCATTACTATGTAATACAATATTGAGACAAGCCAAAAAACTAACATCAAAAAACTAACATCAAGAACTAGCATTATGGCTATCACCCATTATCGGTTGGTGGTTCTGCGTTATGCTGAGAGGGGACCTTGATATAGAACAATGCTTGGCCTTATTTAAGTGGTTGCCTCTAAGATTTATGCTCACAATCTCATGCTTAAAAGCCCAATTGCACCATGGAATGTGACCTGCCCTATCTATAATCCAAATTAAGATCAAAAACTTAGAATAGAAAAATTGAGGAGAAAGGAACAATATTTAAAAGAAAATGTGCAGAAGAAGTCACATCCCAAGTGCCATAAGGAAAGCAAAACCATTTTATTTTTATTTATTTTTTCAGAAAGTCAAAAGTCAAAAGCACTTTATTATAACATCAACAACCCTTTAAAGAACAATGATAAGCTGTCAATAGCCCTCTTTTTGTTTGGATAGTGCTCTGCAAGCAGAATTTTAATAATAATTATCATTAAAAAATGATACTGGAGTGGCGTTTCTGCAAATAGTATGATAACAATGCTCTATTGTTTCAATATGAATTAATGCTAGTGGGACACATTCTGGTCTGAAAATTCTGTATAAATTTTTTGTTTGTACACCATTACCATTCTTTCTTTATATTCTTTTTTTCTTTCCCGGGTGGGTGAATGGGTTTTTTTTTTGGGGGGGGGGAGAGGGGTAGACATGGAGGGTAGCATCACTTATAGAAGCAATGCAAAACTCAAATTCGCAATGCCAAAGAACAAAGCAACTAAAAGCATGGATAACAATCGAAAGGGAAACAATGCTATCAATGTCGTATACCTATAAATAAGACCTTCATTGTAAAGCCGAACAAAGGCCTCTGTCACAGCCTTGGATCTTTTGTCATCCATCGTAAAGCACTGTGTGGAGAACACAACATGAGAACATGGAGGGAAAAGCCAAAAGAAGGAGAACAATCCAACTAAACAAACCAAAAAGCTTCCCAATTTTCAGGAGTATTGACTATATCTAGAGTGAGGTCAAACTTGCAATGATATTTTTGAATTCTTGCCTCACGAGACCAATCAAGAGAAGCACCCAGGCACCGTAGTTGTTTTAATATGGTGCCCCCATACTCATTCTTCCAATTCCAGACCTATCACCAAAACATAAATGAACAAGGCTGAATATATTCATACAAATGAAATTGTATTTAGGACTTGACATTATAATTGCAATTGAACAATCTACTGACAGCTCAAACTCACTTCAGACACAAATCTCTCCCGACCAACATCATGCCTAGTTAAACGCCTTTCCCGCATAATCTTCTTCTCAACAACGACCTGCAAATCAGCATTTAAGTTATATATCTAATTTCACAGACAAAATTGGTAGTCAATGGAATGAAAGATAAAGGACTCTAGCTACAATGTGTGACATAAGCTGCATGCATGTGATGCTGCCTCATGTCAATGGGCGTGGATCCAGGTAGATTAGTCGCACATCTGAGATTTGAATTGCAACCTTATCCATGAAACAAATAAATAAATGAGACCTTTGGACCTTTTATTTCTCTTTTTCATTTTTTTTTTTTTTTTTGTGTGTGTGGGAGTTAAGACAGACTGTTGGCTAATATGCATTTCAATTCCAATAGCACAAAATGATGAACAGTTGTTTAAGTGCATCATGTCCCCTTCATGATGTGTGGACGGATTAAAACACTGACATACATGCAATACTTAGGCACAAAAAAAGGCTTGTCAACCCTCAAGGAATACAGATAGGATATATTAAGAGAACTAGCACGCTAAAGATGTAATAACAAATACAACCTGTGTTGCTATCCCAGCATGGTCCATCCCAGGAACCCACAAAGTATTGTATCCAGACATTCTTCGCCAACGAATGATAGTATCCTACATGGAAGAAAAATCAATAACAAATTAATTGTAAATGAGAAGCTACAAACAAAAATGCAAAATAAAAGCAAAATATACGTAACTATGAGACCTCGATGGCAGCCATAAGGGCATGGCCTATATGTAAGGCCCCAGTCACGTTTGGAGGTGGCAGAACCTGTGGTTACACGGAAAAAAAAAGTGAAGCTTAGAAAGAACCAAATTCCAAAATTCATATCCGGATTTCAGATCTGATATTCTTAGGTCTGTTTAGAAAGAGGGACACCCGAGGAAGTAGAAAAACAGCAAAAGGTAAGCCAGCAGGCCAAGAGGAATATGCTGCCCTACTGTTTTCCTTTTCTTTCCTTTACCCTTTCCTTCCTACCAAATAATGGAAACTCTCCATCCCCTTCCCTTTCCGTTCCTCTTTCCACATTGTTTACCGAAAGGAGTATTAGACATTTTCACATTTCATAAGACTTAAACACACTCATTAAATTTAGGTTATGTAAAATGGAGACATCACAACAATCATCAAAGCATTTACAGCAGCAGATTATAATTTAAAAAGTCACAGAAATTTTCCTATGTTCAATCATCCACCAAGTTTGTGACAAGTTGTGTTCCACTGGGTATCCTAGAGGTATCCTGCACTTTTACCATCCACATTTTCTATTATAAATTCAATCAACTAGTAATTAAAACAATAACATGATATTGCAATAATTAAAACAATAGCATGACATTACAATCACGGCAGCAACTACCTAAAGTCCATATAGAAACTCACTATCGTAAACGGAGGTTTGGAGCTTTTGTTATCTGCGACAAAGAACCCTGATTTCTCCCACCATGCGTACCACCTAGACAGTAATTATAAAACTTAAGAACTGCGTTGATAATAAACACGAGTTCATATAATACCAAAAAGGAAAAAACCAATTCCAAACTTACGAATTTTCTACTGCACTTGGGTTGTAGGCCTTTGCCATCTGAGAAGAGAGCCGTTTCTTCTCACCAAAAGGCGTTACCGGGTAAGCATAATCCTCAGGGTTTTCTTCCCCTGCATCCCTCTTTAAGTTTTTCTTTTTACTCGTTTTCGAAGCAGTAGGACCTTGATGTGCCTTGAAACAGATATAAGACATTTATAGTTCCATGAAAAAAAACAAACTAAAAAATATTTATGCTCTTCAGTCCTCAGAAGTGTCAACATACAAGAGGCAGCACGTATCATCAAAACTTACAAACCAAAATACACAAATAATACACTACTTAACTAGAATCCAATGGGAATTCGGAAATGAAGATATTCTTGCCTGAAACAAACTACAAACAACCATGTTAATCATACCTGAAGTTTGGCTGCTTCAGCTTTTTGTGCAGCCTTAAGTTTCTTCAATTCTTTCTCTCTTGCCTAACCCCAAAATGGTGAAAAGCTTTAGTATTAATCCACAAGCGCTATCATTAAACCAGAACAGTACCTATCTCTAGTATAATGTAACAACAATTTATTTAAAAAACCCAGATATACCAATGTCCAAATAAAATCATTTACTTACTTCGAAACTATGCATGAATAAAAACGAAAACAATTGCCATCTTTAATTTCAAAAAAATGAAAAAATGTACTTAAGCCTCATACCTTTTCTTCTTTCTTCTTCTTCTTTTCAGGATCGTCGACCTGTGATTGTGCCTCTGATCCCACCTACAATATAACGAAAAAAATCTTAATTAACACATAAAATTCATTTGCATCGGTGAATGACACTTGTAAGAGTATATTAAGGACTGGAAATATAAATATCATGAAATTCTGTTACAAACATTTACTTCTCTTTCGTTCTTCTTCTCCATGTCGTTTGATTGTGCTTCAGATTCAACCTACAAATAATTAAAAAAAAAAATTCACATCCAAAACCTAGGAACGAATCATATTCTGAATCAAACGAAAGAATACCAAACATTAACAGAATCGATAAACTTGTAAAAAAATTAAAGCTGTGACACAGTTTCTTACGCTCGCCATAGTTGTAGCTTTGAAATGGAGCAACCGAGCGTTCTCTCTCTTCCCTCTATCCACTGCTCTCTGTTTTACTCGTGTGTATATATTGGTCGGAGGCCTCACGGCTGCCGTTATTAAAGCCCTAATGTAGGAGTGGAGAACGGTCATTAACGACACTAGACATAGTCGACGTAACTTATAATATCAAACATTTACAGTGACATCCCCCTATATTATTATAAATTGCAGAACAAATATTAAAGTGAAAAGCCTGTTTTTCATATTCTATCTTATAATATATATCTACTAGCAATAATCTCGACATTCTGAGATATCAAAAAATTAACATGCAATATTTATATATTAAATAATAATTTATTTTCATTTATTTTTTTAATTACACAATTTAAAATTAGAATAAATTTGGAGAAAATAAGAGAGAAGAGATGTGAATGTGGACTATTAGAGTTATTTAACAATTATGCTGGTTAAATTATTTGATATTAGGGCAGTGAAAAAATATAATGTTATTGAGCAAGAAAAAAAATTTGAAAAAAAATTTAGACAAAAATTATATCAATCTTAATCGTTGATCATATTCAAAGTTGGTCAACTTGATCTGTTTTGGCTTTTTACACTAATTAAAAAGTCAATAAATTAATTATTGCAAAATACAAGTCCTAATTCTTATACTTTCGTTATAATAATCGACGAAATTTCAATTATTTTGAGTTCAATTTTTTAACAAAAACATGTTTAAAGATACAGCAATTTTATTTGAACTTAATTTACTGACTTAATTATTCTATGACTTTTGAATTAACTGTAGGACCATCAAACATTGAAATTTAGTTCTGATGAAATAGTTTCAACGAAGTCACATCATTATGTCAATTTTTTTTGTCTAAATAGCATTAATCTATAATATAAACTCTAATTTTTTTTTTTTGATAAATAACTCAAAAATTTGATTTTATTAGTAGAAACTCAACTTTTATTACCTAAAAAAAGGAAAAACAAAATTACATATGATTTATATCTATTTTTTAAGATAACTTTTACCAAAATTAAAATAATTTTATTATCTACTCCGGTTCATTTTATTTTGCAATCTAAGTAAGTACGAAAGAATTAAGAGTAAATTACATATATAACCTTTAAATTATGACATTTATGTTAATTAACTTGTTTTATTTATTTTTTTTGTTAATTGAGTAATTAATACAAATAAAATTTAAAAATTTATTTAATACAAAAATCATAATTTGAAGATGATATATATGCAGTTTATTCCAATCGTTTGTGTCACGCAAGCGACACATTTTGTCACTACACACAAAATCAACTCCACACATTTTGTTACTGCACATGTACTGTCACGCAAATGGAAAGATAAAAGCAGAGGGAGAGGGAGAGAGTGGAAACAACTGAAAAAATCAACTCCATTGATGATGGCTTCTGCAACTTGCTCAATCACCCTCCCTCACACAGTTCCAATTCCAAAGCACTACACACAAAGGCTTACCAATCATCACCGACTTGCTCTGCGTTCGTTTTCACCGTCTCGTCGGCGACATTTTTGTCTTAAATCCAAGGGCTCGAGCTTAACTACCTACATATCAGGCCCAGGTGCTGATGTAATAATCTCCGAGAACGATCCAGAGTTTCAAGACTCGGAATTGGAATTGGAATCGCAGCAGCCGACGAATTTTATAAGTTGGGGTCTAATATGGAGTCTTGTAGCTCGCCACAAGTTGAGACTTGCGGCTTCGGTTATCACTCTTGTCGGTTGCACCACTTGCACTCTCACCTTGCCCTTGTTCACCGGTAAACGTCGGATAAAACTCCTAATACATTGCTCTTTCATTACGTTTGTTTTTACTCAGAAATAGAAAGTAATCTGAGTTATTTTGTACAAGATCTCCGATTTTGATAATTAGGACTATCAGTAGCAGAATGTTCAAATTGTACTCGTGGATAGGGCAATTTTATTGATTAACTCAATAATGTGCTAGTGAGGAATAGAGGAATGACTGGTCTGATACTCTTGTTTGTGTTGCTACACGTGGGGAATTTTTTTTTAATTGTAGGGAGATATTTCGAAGTACTTACAGGAGTGAGACCTGAACCTCTATGGAAGGTGCTCAGTAAGATGGGACTTCTGTATACATTGGAGCCAATTTTCACGATTATTTTCGTTTCAAACATGAACACCATATGGGAGAAGGTTATGTTAAGCTTAAGAGCTCAGATATTTCGAAGGGTATTGATTCAGAAGGTAAAATCAGTCGTTACAGCATATTATAATTGTGAGCTTATGTTTTTCTGTCATTGCTGAACAGACTTTAAGCTTATCTGCATGAAATAATGTATTGGGAATAGTCAAATGACTGCGATATATTGGTTTATATAAAACTTCTTGTCTATTTATATCGATAGACAGTCAAAAGACATGAAACATGGTAATTACATGTTATTTGAATTTAGAAACTGTACATACCAAAATTTTCAGGGGATATTAAATTGGTCTCAACCTTGTCTTTCTTTATGTTGGTGTTGATATTGGGTCACATGACTCACGTACTGCTGCCTGGTTGTGAAGAACAGTTATTGTATTGTTCCGTAATGTTGTATCATTTAAAATATGATAATTAGTTTCGTGAAGTTCTATCCTTCTAACACAGTACTCTGATTTTTTAATATTACTTTTCTTTCATCTTTGCAGGTGGAGTTTTTTGACCGATACAAGGTATGAATATGAGATCCTTGTCGTTGTGTGTGCTCCCGCTCCCATATCGAGATTCACATAGATGGATTTATTATGGGTGTATGATCTGTTTATTTTCTTTCTGAAGATCCCAAGATTCTGGAAGTATAAAGATGGAAAGCTTTATGCAATGCTTCACAACATGATCTTTTTTGCCTAATAGTGTTATCGTAGACATAGACAGATATTTGGTGCTAGTATTTGCAATATGGTGATGACTGTAATTCTTTTTTTTTTTTTGCAATGTTGCCTTCAAGAAGATTTTTCTGGACGTAATAACTATCTACTGCTCTAATAATAGATTTCCAGTTTTGTGGCTTACTAACATTTTTATCATTTTGGCACAAGGGTTGCATCTTTGGGTTTTGATCATGCTTCTTCAAATTTTATATTTTTGTTGTTAGGTAACATTCTTCCCTCTACAACCCCTCTCGAAACACAAAGCCTGACCAACTTACTTAGGGATATGCTGTAATTGCATTTAAAACACTTACCACTATCTGATTTACAAGTGATTTGCATTGCTTATTTTCTTGTTCACTGTCTTTTGACGTTAAAGACACTAAATGCAGGATGCTAAGTAGAGAAAATATGATAATGGAATATATGTGCGTAAGAAGCTGAGTTTGAGAATTTTAATATTTTTAATTACCGGATAGCAAAATAGAAAGTCATAGGACACATGATACAGAATGCTTACATACTGAAAGGAAGACAGCAAGAAAGAACAAGAAACATCAAGTACTAAATTTTGTCATATCATCCGGAGTGATACAGAAGATGCTAAACTTGAAACAAGATCACTATGGATGTGTAAAGAGAAAAGTTCAGCAGGTGCTAACCTTTGAATGATGGTTTTGCCTTTGGAAAAAAGTCAATTTGGTTATGACCTCCTCCTTTTGCTTTTATCATGTTCATCCTAATGGAACGTTTCTGGTCATGATGGTTATGCTATTCCTATAGCTGCTGCTACTATTGATATGATAGTTTACAGTTTGCTTTTTGTAGGTTGGTGAACTCACTGCTTTATTGACATCTGAGTTGGGTTCACTTAAAAATATTGTTAGTGATAACATTTCCAGGGACCGTGGTTTCAGGGCACTATCTGAGGCAAGCTACTCTACACTAAGCAGAAGTGAGCTTTATGTTTCCATTTTTTAACTTTTCTTTTGATGAGAAAAGTGAGGTTTATGTGGACCACATGTGTGGACTTGATTCTCTTTTATTCTAATGACTTTCTTGCACTTCATATTTGACATAGCTTTCCATAATCGTTTGATTTTATTCTCACACTAATTTGCTGAGAAAGTTACTAAGTGTTTCCATTATTCTCACAACAATTTTCCATTACCTGCGATTTGAGAAGGGTTTGTTAAGTTGAGAATGCACTTTTAGAATGCTGATTACCAATCATATGGACATTAGAGTCTGCCTTATCATCTTTGTGCAAATTTAATCTGATGATCTTTTTAACCATTGGTGTCTTTTGCTTTTCTTGCAGGTGGTTGGGACAATAAGCTTACTGTTTGTGCTGTCACCCCCACTCGCACCAATTCTGGGCCTTCTTACGCTTACTGTGTCTGTTTTAGTTGGTAATCATCTCTTTGAAAGAAGCCACTGACTATGTACTTTGTTTTCTCTTTGAAATGCTTACTGTCCTCATCATGATAAGTGGGTTGGAAGTACTTTCTGTACTTTTTTTTCCTTTTTTCTTCTTAGAATCTTAATTCTATATCCACATCTTTAAATTCCATGCACAAATACGCTGGATTGTATTATAATGGTATGAATTAATTGCTTTGGAAAATCTGTGGTTCAATTAATATGTGGGAGGTTTATTATTTCACTGGAAATATAACTCGAGTTTCCCTATACTTCCACAAATAGACCTATGCATTGGTACACAAATGCTTAAGCTCATGTTCAATACCACCTACTTTAAAGTTGTTCGAAAAATGTTCATCAATCGCTAGCTTTGTAATTTCTTGTAACTGTCCTTTTTCATTGATGTCTTCTTGCCTGCTGCTGACACTTGTGTATTCTCAGGTGTGTACAAGCGGTCAACTGTGAATGTATATAAAGCGCATGGATTGTCCCAAGCTTCTATCGCTGATTGTGTAAATGAAACTTTTTCTGCTATTCGTACTGTAAGTTCTTAAACTGCTTCCCTATATGCTTACTCTTTCCATGTCTTTTTTGGATCACCTGAAGTTAGAAGTGTTTTGGTCCCAAAAAAAAAATGAGAAGTTTCCACCATAGTCTATTAGACCCAGCAACTTAAAGGATGATAAATGTATGATTTTATCAGTGATATTGTTCCTTCAGGTAAGATCATTTGGTGGAGAAAAACATCAAATGTCAATGTTTGGTAGGCAGGTAAAATATTCCATTGAGGTCCATTAATGATTGATATCCGTAAGCATATGCTCTTCTCAAGATATCCATGCACTTAACACCTTGTGGAGCTTGGCAGGTTCTTGCTTATCAGACTAGTGGCATAAAGCTTGGAATTTTCAAATCCGTTAATGAATCACTGACTAGGGTTGCGGTTTATGTATCTTTGATGGCCTTATATTGTCTGGGAGGAAGTAAAGTAAAGGCGGTAAGCAGTTTGAGCTGATTTAACGTTCTTATATTTTTTCAAATGCTTGCATGTGATCGGGCCTGGCTCCTCTTTCAAATTAAATGATATCCTGCTCACATTTTATCGGCAAATGTTGTTGTGGGTGTATTGGTGACATTTAATTGAGCAATTCATATTTCTATAAGGGCTTGCATTCTTTCCATTTACCTCAGCAAAATTTTCACATGCTGCTTTCAGGGTGAACTCTCTGTGGGAACTGTGATTGCATTTATTGGGTACACCTTCACTTTAACCTTTGCTGTGAGTACTCTTTCTCACTGTTTGTTTTGCTTTTTCACTTTCTATAAGTGACTTGACGCATTATGTTTTTCCAGGTTCAAGCGCTGGTTAACACATTTGGAGATCTTAGTGGAGCTTTTGCTGCTACAGACAGGATTAATGCTGTGTTATCTGGGGCTGAAATTGATGAAGCTCTTGCTTATGGTTTAGAAAAAGAAATCAAGGAAAAAGAAGTGCATGATAAACATTTAGGAATGTTCTTTGATAATGGTTCCTATCGGAAAAGTCAATCTCTAAAAGTGGGTTACATGTCGTCCTTAAATTCAGCTAGCAACATACGCAGCCTTGCAGAGTCTGGTGATATTTGTCTTGAAGGTATAACCAAATAAACCAATACACTCTTTTACTTGTTTGGGGGCTTTGTGAATCCCAGATCTACCTAATCCATTTTGCATTGTAAGATTTCAATTCTTGTTCACCATTTAAGACCATGTATTTTTATAAGCAATCTAATTGAGAGATAACTATAATTCCGGTATGAGTTTGATGAGGATATCCATTTTTTGAGACTGGAAACCCTATCCATATATGATTACAGCTCTCTTAGTTTTGCGAAATTTGTACAACTATGGAGTCAGATTTGTTAGCATTGCTAGAAAGATTTGGTTAGGGGGTATCATGTTTGATGTCCCATTTTTGTTTGCTGTTTGTTATTTGATTTGCGAACCAAAAACTTCCCAAAGCCATTTCTGTTGCTGTTTCTATGTATAGAACAGTAATCACAGTAAGTTCATATAGCATTTGTTCCACTGCTATCAACGGGCCTTCATTTGTTTGCAGATTTACACTTCTCTTATCCAATGAGGCCTGATGTTGAAATACTTAATGGTCTTAATCTAACGCTAAGGTGTGGAACTGTAACTGCTCTAGTGGGCCCAAGTGGCGCAGGAAAAAGTACGATAGTGCAGCTATTGGCACGCTTCTACGAGGTTTCTTTCTTTTTTACTACTACTTATTGCTAATTGAAGTTTAACTCTTTAAGTTCTGAGTTTCTTATCAATAATCAATTTCCTTATTTTGCAGCCAACCAGAGGTAGGATAACTGTTGCCGGTGAGGATGTACGAACATTTGATAAGAGTGAATGGGCTCGCGTTGTCTCCATAGTGAATCAAGTATTTATCTTCATCTTCTTTCTAAGTACTTTACACTTTATTTTAGTGTTTAAAGAAAAGATCTAAGCTAGCAACGGACTTTAATTGGTAGTGGTGCAGTTATTTTGGCAGGTTGGCAGTGTGGGAACTAGTTTGAGGATAAATCATTAAGAGGAGAGGCTCCTGTTAAACCAACCCAACCAAGTATCTTCTCTTAATGACAGACACGCAAGAGCATGAGGTCTAGTTCATTAAGAACATAGACTTTGGTTAAGTCATGCCTCATCCAAGAATACATTCTTAATGAATGGAAACATGACCGAGCAATTGGGCATTCTCTCTCTCTCTCTCACACACACACACACACGCACAAGCATGGAATTATGAATTCTACTAGGAACTTGTATTCAAACCCAGCATTGTTGACATATTAACATGTCAGAAAACAGGTCGATATTAGAAAATTTAGGTTAAATGGTTATAGGATTGTGGAGTTGACTGGATGGGGTCTGTTTGAGGCAGTTAACTTTCATGGAAATCAACCCAACCTGAATTAGGTGGCAACCAAAGGTGATTCTGATGAATTTATCTCTATGTAAATAAATTTGTCATTGCTTCTACAGGAGCCTGTTCTTTTTTCAGTATCTGTGGGGGAAAATATTGCATACGGGCTTCCAGATGACTACGTATCCAAGGATGACGTGATAAAGGCAGCCAAAGCTGCTAATGCTCATGATTTCATAATTTCCCTCCCACAGGTCTGTCATCTTTCCGATATGCATACAATGCTTCTGCTAGTTTCTGTGCTTTTTCTGAAAGTTTGTTTGATGGAAAGGGTTATGACACACCTGTTGGTGAGCGTGGGGGTTTACTAAGTGGAGGCCAGAGACAGGTTACAGCATTTAATGTGTTGGTTGCTACTTGTGTGTGTTTTGGGCCTTTTTTTTCCCCGGGGGGGGGGGTGTTTGTATGGGAGAGAGAAGTAGAGAGAGGTCGATCCTGAACCTTCTTACCTATTTTGCAGAGGGTTGCTATTGCTAGGGCTCTGCTCAAGAATGCCCCAATCCTGATACTGGATGAGGTATGGTTTTAGTTTGATTCTCCTGGCATCTGAATATTTTATCAGTACCTTGAAAAGGCTTATAATGTGTCAGATGTCAGATTTCTCCGAATCAGGCTGATGGAACAAAGGGCAGTGTTATTGTTTTGAGGTCTAGACCATGTCTGTCCATAGAAACTGAAGAAAAATAATCAAAGTACTCTGTTCAAGAAGATCATGGTCAGGGTTATGAAGACGTAAACAGAACCCATCTGTGTCCAGCTTTCCTAAAACAAATATGTTTCTTATACTGTTTTCAGCTATAAAAATAGTGCAAATCTATCTAGTTCAGGGCACCATGGACAAATTTCACCTCCTTGCTTGCTTCACACTTTTGATGTTTTGTTACTACAGGCTACTAGTGCTTTGGACGCAGTTAGTGAACGTCTGGTTCAGGATGCTTTAAACTACCTGATGAAGGGTAGGACAACATTAGTGATCGCTCACAGATTAAGCACAGTCCAAAATGCCAATCAAATTGCTCTTTGTTCTAACGGGAAAGTTGCAGAGCTGGGCACCCACTCTGAGTTGTTGAATAGGAAGGGTCAATATGCTTCTCTGGTTGACACTCAACGGCTTGCCTTTGAATGAGATTGATAATAGCCGACGGAATGAGTATGTGAGGCGTGCACTTCACTTTCTTCTAATTATTTCTAGGCTCCAGCAACCACATATTTACCCTTGTTTTGGTTTCTTTATGCAGGCATTCAAATCCGCCATTCTTACAAGCCGGTCACCAGAGAAGATCAGAAAAGGAGGTTAGACGGGAAGATGAGTCGAAAACAAAAAGAAAAAGGATCCATTTGACGTAGTGTTGTTGAAGGTTAATATACTGCCATTATGATCAATACAATTTGTATCACCTTGGCTAGACTTTTGTAAATTTACAAAAGGTATGAATGAAATTACCGTAGCAATTAATTTGTAGACATTGAACTTTTTAAGTACTGTCAAAGGAGATTGTAGCATTCAAACTGGCAAGGCATTCAGTAGGAAGGCCAAGGAAATTGTTCATGAAAGAGTCGTTTATCGGTTCAATTGTAGCCACCCCTACCAGGCTGCACCTCCCTTCTTTATCCAGTCTCTTCCCTCTTCCACTTCGGATTGTTCCGTTCGACTCCTCAGATGTCAACACTGTCTCCACCAGCAGTGGTGGAGCTTTGTAAATATTCCCAACAGAAAACCAGAATCTGGCCTTGAACTCAAGATCAACCTATAATAAAAAGCAGCAACATCGACTGTTGGAGAATCAATGTATTCATATTCAATGATCTTGCAGGGTATAAAAATTATAGTAATGAAATGTTTGTGATGTAATCGTGTCATGTTCAGAGTGACACACATTAACCGTAATCAAAGTAATCAAAAACTCAAGACGAAGATCTCTTTCTCTCTATCAAATTCACCATTTATAAGCCCTCAGAGGCTGAAAATCCACTCGATCCATCTACTAACACAATTAAGTAAAAAATCTTTTAATCTATTAGGATTTATATAATATCCTCAAAAACAAAAGCACATGTTTCTCAGTAGAATATTATTAGAATGATTTATCGGGATAAAATTGTATTGTTCATGTTTCCCGATAACTTAGCCTCGTTTGAATTAATCATGTCAATTTCGAGTCCGTGGGTCCATAAAAAATAACCACCCTACACAAAGGATTATATGTAAGGTTAAGAGTCCTTGTGTAGGAGCTCTCTTAAAATGACACATCCAGTGTGTACTTCTCTTCTCCAAAACCATCTCAGATATTTACAAATCTCTACTTCAAATCTACTTTATTTTTGGACAAATTTTACTTAGCACCTTGAAAGATTTCAAATTTCTCATTTTATATTCTAAAAGATTAAATTTTTTGCATTACATCCTTAATGTATAAAAAATGTTATAATGTGACATTTCTATTAGCTTTTCGCTAGTTTTTTATCAAAGTGAGTGGATTGATTTTTGACAAAAAAAAAACGGAATCTATCAGAACGGCCACAATATAATTCATTTAATACACCGAGGGTGTAATATAAAAAAAATAATCTTTGAAGATACAACATGAAAAACTTGAAATATTTCGGGGTGCAAAGTACAAAAAAATCCTTATTTTTTTCTTTTTTATTTTAACATCAGCAAACCAATGGATAACGAGAGCAAGAGGATGATAATCTACCTGCCCAGATTCTTGGTTGATGCTTCCTCGAAAACTTTCTGGAACAATATCAATTCTCAGAAACGGTGGCAATGGCAATCCCAAGAACTTAGTTGTTGCAGTCGTCAATGGCGGAATATAGAGTGTTTTGATGTCATAATGGACAGAAACTACGCCATTAGAATCATTATCTATGATCTTTGTACCTCTTCCACTACCCTTACCTCCTTCAGCATTGTATTCAAAGTTGGGATATCTAGAAATACCAAGTTTGCAATCACCCAGTGTCCTGAATCGAACAGTATATACCTCAGTTTTTTGTGGGTTTGTCAGAGTGAAATTGGTGGTGGAAATAGGCTGTTCTTGATTTTGACTGTAACAAGAGGAGGAAAAGGTTAATGTTTTGATTCTATGCTTCGATTTAACTGAGGAAGATGAAGGTAAATGTGTTGGTTTGTTTTTGGGAATTCTGCATAGGATTTGAGGATTGGAAGAGCAAACTTGACAACCCATCCTTTGGTTAGTATTCATTGGATTCTATACAAGGCAAAACAAGAAAATTTGTAGGTTATATAGACATTTAGAACCGGTGTATTACACTTATGGTGTTAAAATATGGTAAGATATTTTAACACGATGCAGAATTAAAAGTTTTGGATCTTTCTTAAACGCTCTTATTGAAAAATACTATTTATCTCAAATTTTTATTCCAAATAAAGGGAGAGTATTGGATGAGTGGATCCTATCAACTTCTTTAAATGGAACCCACTGATTCAATGGTCCTCTTTAATTTGGAATAGAGATTTGGAATACATAGTATTGCTCATTATTTGTTTAATAAACGAGTGGAGTCAACACGATATAATTAATAAATGAATCGAGTATGAATGAAGTCAATCAGAATAAATACACGACACAACTCATTTATATACCAATTATACACCAATAATATACAAACCAGATATGACACGATTTATTATACACAAATTAACAAACGAATCGGATATGTATAAAGTGTTTTTCAATTAGAACCTGTTTAAACTTGATAGTAATCTATTTCACCTGACATAATTGATAAACATAATTACAATTTACTTAATTTCACTTAGTGCTAGATAAATAACCATATATAATTGGAGGGTCACTTCTAAAAAGTGAGTCTACGATCTACCCATGAATAAAATTACTTTAAAATATAGTGGAGAGTATTTCAATCGAGTTGTGTTCTACTGAGGAAGTTCAAGTGGAGATTTTTTTGTTTTTTATGCAATTGTTTACATCAAAATATGAGGCTGGTTTGTGTCCATTAGTTAAGACCTTATCATTACCCACCATAAAGGACCTTATCTTCCCAAAAAAAATTCCTGCAGATCTTTATTCTATGGGTGACAGACCAAGAAACTTTGTAACCTTTTCAATGACAAACTTAAGAGGACTACTCGGTTTCTGATCGATAAATGTTTCAAAATCTCACAAGATTTTTTGGTTTTTTGGCAAATTATAATTTTCGTTTTAGTTAAAGCATATATATTTTTTAACTTGCAAAGACCACCTCTTCTTATGTTTTTTTTTTTTGACAAGTGTTTTAACCTAACTGGCAACTCTACACAACTCCTTAAAAGGAGAAGTGGAGAGTGCCCCTATATACACACTCACACACCTCTTCTTATGTTGAGATAACGCCACGTATATGTAATCTTCCTCAGATTTAGCGATGGTGAGGCCTAGTGTAATGAGCCGTCATTGAGATGTATACAGTCGTGTTAATGTTTGAATTTACAATTTGTTCTGAAATGGGCGAACACGTATTTTTTGATCCATTTACAAGCATAATGACATTTTTTTATCATTTTCTAATTCTTTGGGGAGCCTAAACCAGTCATATAAACTCTGAAAAATGAAGGAAACTAACTTACATCAATCAACCATGGCTAAAATGACCTAAGAAATCAGAAAAAATTACTCATGGTACAAACCTTTACAAAGCAAACATCAAACTGGAAGCAAGCATTAGAATTCATCACTGGAGTTCAACTACAAACCTATTACATTCCATTAGCACAAAAATTGCAAGTAGGCACATTAGGTCAAGTATCTTCATCTTCATTCTTCATTAGATCCGGCATGTTGATCCAATTCTGTCACCCGATCCACACTTTCAACAGACAAGAGAAGATCTAAGCGAGGTGGCAGTAGGAAGACGTGTGCATGATGCCCACCGAATTACTGACTCAGTAACCACAAGATCGAGCTGCTCAAATTCACCATGCCCAATTGTACGGTTCCTCTTGCTGCGGATGTTTGACATTCTCGACCAATTGGTTCCTCCTGTCCTTTTCATTTCAGCTGCCTTATTGTCCATCTCTCTTGTCTCATACCCAAAGCACAGAGAAGAGTCCGGTACCATAAACAGTTTGCCCAAGCTTTCCTCTGCAAAACAAGGAAGTAGTTTTAGATCAAAAGTTTATTAGTAAGCATAAAAATTGGATGGTAATAAGCTAAATTACCTTTATGGACAAAATCTTCTGTGGAAATGTTGGTCGAGAAATCCAATGCACAATTTCCTTGGTCTTGTGCAGTACCTGGGCTGAAGAATGCAAAGCTTGTCATTGAGAGGAGAGGGGTAGAGAATTCCAGGGTGTCTGATCCACAACTGCTGTGGAAAGAAAAGCCGCCAGTTTCAAAGCAATGTGTAGATGGGTCCCTCAAAAAAGAAGAAATCGATGATCTGCATGTAACTTCAGGTGGTGAAGCATCACAAATAATAGGGGAGCCGATGCCAAAACTGATGTCCTCATTTCTAGGCATAAAGTTTGCAGAGAAAGACCCTCTACCCAAATCCAATTCTCCACAACTTTGCTTTTCACATACATATAGTTCTTCAAGAAGTGGTGCAGGGTCCCTCATCCAAGTGTGACCTATGAAAAAAGAGAAGCAATCATCAGGTGTTGGGAAGGGGATAGAAGGGTGGGCTGACCTCTGAAATGATCTCAAAATTCAAGGAAAACTTTAAACTTCAGATATGCCAAGTAAAAGAAATTGGTTGCAGTGAATTGACCTACATTACTCAAAAACATGAATAACATGTCTCAATTCATCATACAACGGTTCTTGCCGCAATCCATGTCACAGAAACTTCAGGTGTTAGCTAAGTTATACATGGAGATGAATTTTCTGACGACCACAAACACCACAAATTGCAATGTCAATAGTTTACCACATGCATGGAATTAGCCAATATTGTTCATTAGAGTGCTCCAAGACATTAACAAAGGAAAACAGACAGACAAGCATGTATAGCAAAGATTTTAAGAGAAAAACATAAGAAATTATCATCAATTATCAGCAACGTCAACCAATGTAGTCTGTTTAAATGAATTTTGTGTATCTTTCTAAATTATTGAGCAGTACCCTCGTTCAAACTGTTGGCTTTGTGCGTTTCTTTGCAATTTTGTATCTGTTATGCACAGGGCTTTGCCCTTCAAATATAATCTTGTCAGTGATTGATAAGATTATAGAATTATCCCATGCTGTAACCTTCCCCCTTTACAAAGCACGCTACTAGAATCTGGACCTGGATACCTATTCACGATACTAGGCATTCTTTGTAAAACAACCAAGTGGGGACCAACTTACCTAGAATTTGCAGAGTTGTTAGCCTTTGAGAAGGGTCTTTACAGAGCATTCTCCTAACCAATTCCTTTGCAGAGTCAGATATATCATCCCAGGGATCAGAAGGAAACCGCAAATCAGCTGCTCTAACAGCATGAAATATTCGCGACTTAGTCTTCCCCCAAAATGGTGGCCTCCCACTAAGAAGAATGTAAAGGATAACGCCTGCACTCCAGATGTCAGCCGCCTGGTTGTAGCCTCCTGCCAGTACCTCAGGAGCTATATAAAATGGACTACCAACAGTCCCATTCAACTTCATCCCTGTTTGAACACAGCTCATATTTTTAAAACAGAAAACCACAAGTTTTTTTTGGTTACCCAAAGAAACTTGCAAGGGACATCAAAGAAATGTGAAACCTACCTGGCTTGATGTAGGTTGCAAGACCGAAATCAGCCAATTTAATTGGTGAAGATGAGGTTTTTGTAGCTAACAGGATGTTCTCTGGCTTCAAATCCCTATGAACGACACCCTTGTCATGACAATACATCACCACTTGCATCAGTTGCCTGAATAGTATTCTAGCCCCAGCCTCAGATAATCTCCCAAGCTTCTCCAACTGATGAAAAAGCTCTCCCCCAGCACAAAGCTCCATCACCAAATGAACATAATCTTCCTCCTCATAAACTGCCTTGAGATCTACAACATTTGGGTGCCCAGACAACCTTGTCATTATCTCAATCTCAAGCTTGATACTCCGCACATCATCCTGGGTGACCAATTTATCCTTGGCAATTGATTTGCATGCCAATACTTCTCCAGTCAACTTATCAGAGCATGCCCTGATAATGCCAAACTGTCCCCAGCCCAACTGCTCTCCTAGAACATACCGATCTTTCAAATTTGATATCTGATTTGGATCCAAAATGGTCTCACCCAAGTTTGCAACTTTGTAACAATTGCAAAGCAAAAATGATGACTCGCTATTGCTGTTGCTCTTGGCAACAGCCATACGAAAATGTGACTCCCCAAATAATCAGAAAATTCTGACCTGGATATCTGTTTTATGGTTCTCCGGGCTGGGATTATCAACTAGCTTTTAGCAAAACCCTTTTTTCATCAGGTGGAAATGCTAAATTTTCGAGTCAAAAAAGGCCATTTTACTCCCATACCTACACCATAACCTAAGGTCAAGATACAGAAAGAAGCATCCAATAACTAGTGGTTAAAGTTTGACATCAGTGCTTACTGTGGCATACGGCGTATTTGGACAGTTGTTACAAAACAAACCTAAAAGCAACCAAGGATCAAGCTCTCAGCTGCAATTTCCTCAATCTCTCACGTATCATCTGGATCTGACAAACAATAAAAATGTATCAGAATTCAAAGTTACACTCTTAACACCATCAAAGGTTCCTTAAAGATAAAATCAATCAGTATCATATCAGAAATAAACAAGAACCTCCTGGACAAGTTTTTGACAGATCATATGAGCATTAGAACATGTGTATGTATTTGAACACAAAGCTGTTCAGACAAGCACAACTCCTACCAAAGAGCATCGTTCATGAAAATAAACAATAAAAGTTTCAATTTTACTGGAAAAGAGTCTCGAAAACCCTAATCAGCTTCAAACAATAATGCTCATGAGCACAAAACCCCCCAAGTTGACAAACAAAAAACCAAACTCACCCTTCAAATATTGGCCATTAAAAAGCAACCCAGATCCAAAGTTTCGAAAACGAACATACAATGAAACCAAACCTACCAAAACTGATCTTCAAATTCATGTGCATAAAGAGATAGAGAATCAGAGTCAGAGAGGAAAGCCTAACCAGGAGAGAGAGAAGGAAAGAGAGAATCACAGCAGAAGTCCGTTGGAGCTGTAATTCAGTCTCCCACGACTGCCTTCGTGGGCTCTCCCTGGTCTCCTCCTTAGTTTGCCAAAGCCCCCGCTTGTGTGTTTCTGTGTTTTGTGTTGTGTGTTGTGTTTCTGTTGCTTTGTTTTGTTTTTCTTCGTTTGGATTTTGTCTAAAATTTGAAATTGATTTCAAAGCTTCCTCGGACTAAAGTCTTACATTAATTTTATACTCTAATTTTAAGCCCTAATCTAAAATATGTTAAGTGGTTAGTCTAATCACCATCACCCTGCTGATAGGCTTTAAAGTCGGGTTTAAATCTCGTCATTTTTCTCCCATATAATAGCACAATGTACTTTTAATTTTGGAGAATTAATTTGACATCCAAATACCACAACGTGATATGCTAAAGAATGAAACATGCATATAATTACTTATTAATACTTAAGGTATGACTTTTGATAACTCAAAAGTCCCAAATTTAATCTCTTCTCATATTCTCTAAATGTCACCTTTGTTCATTTAATTGAACTCAAGTTACGGTAATAATCACTAAACTCAAAAGAATAATCGATATAAATTTAAACATCATGTAACTAAAATACACATACACATAATCATACAATTTTTAATATAAATATGTAACTACTATACATGACACTGGTATTTATATTATCATCAAAAATATATTTTGCTCGACATTGTAATATCTTTTTGCCTCCTTCGTCAAATCCCATAGACACATGAATGTCCAAGAATGATTTATTACAAAATATATAATGTCCCCAAATTGTGAAAAACCTTTTATTCCAATATTATGAAAACTTCCAAAAAAGGAAGTGAAATTAAAATTTTGTGACTACAAGAAATATTTGAAAATAAAGATGCAATAGTCTCTCATTATTTAGGAATTTCGTTCAAACGTGTGTGTTATAGTGCTATTAGAAGAAGGGACACTTGTGAAAATGTAACATTTTTGTTTTATTTTGGTCGAGTTGTACTATGATTGACTTTTGGTAAGATTATATATATTTTCTCTCTTGGAAGCCACAATGACATAAATCATACACATTAGACCCACTTTCTTCATTCATATGACTTACAAATTGGATATCCTAAATGAATACATGTAGGGCATGATTGTTTTGTGGAAACACTAATTGGTATTAACTAATGATATTCATACCAATCCAACCCTAATGAAATGGTATTATATATGTAATACAATGTAATATCATGTCTCTTAGCAAAATAATGATTAATGTGGACCCTACAAAAAGTAATTTTGCAAGACTTGTTTGTCCCCTTGAGAAAAGAGCCGTTTAACCTCAATGCATTCCACTCCTTGTGAGTGGAAGAGGTAAAACATTAAAAAAAAAAATTCTTATACCTTTGGTGGGCAAATACAGCAAAATAATACCATGCCCCCACATGGTATTCAATATGCCCATGTACATGTGATGAGGCATACTCTAGCTAATTGGGTCAGGATTTCAACTCAGAAATTTGCACTACACACTAGGCCGTTTGGTAACGTTTCTATTTTTCGTTTTTGAAAAACGAAAAACGGAAACTAAAAACTACGGTTCCGTTTGGTAACGTTTTCGATTTTCAGTTTTAGAAAAAAATAAAAACTGAAATGATTTTCGATTTTCAGTTTATAAAAAATGAAAATCGAAAACATGTTTGGTAAATATTTTCTGTTATAAAAAAAAATGAAAACAGATACGTTTTAACCCCTTCTTCCTTTTTTTCGCATGTTTTCTCTACAAAGTATTTTTTGGCCATTTATTTCCTTACTAACCAAAGATGTTCTAAACGGAAATCCAGCAAGCCACACGAAAAAGAATCAGCAACATCCCAGCAAAAAAAATTAACCAAATCAACCAAGAAAAATCGCTAAAAAAATAATGAAAATCGTCAAACCACCAATGTCGCACCCCACTACCACCAATGTCCAACAAATTCCAAGATCTAATAAATTTTTACAAAAAAAAATCAGATCTACCACAAAAAAAATTATCCAATAACAGCAAGTCAATTGATATGGGTAAATTTGATCATGTGCATCCTTGGTGCCCTGATGATGAAAATGGATCTTCAATTTTAGGAACCAATGACCCATGAAGATGAAACCCTAACAAAAAGGACTAAATCACTTATGACGAAGGTCATGTGGAGAAATTGGCAAAAAAGGAAGTTTTCAAGGTTGTCCTAAAGAATCAGAACTATTGGTTTTTAGTGGCTCTGGGTGTTTTTATGGTTTTGCAAGTGCTTGTGGTTGATTACAGGACAAGTCTAGCCAATTATATGAGCTTGGATTGGGGAAAATGGGCTCTTGTTTCCTATTTGTGTTGCTGTTTTGGGGGCTTGATTGGGCTCTGCATTTCAATTCAACTCTCATCGCTAAGAGCTCCATCTCTCAAGCACAAAGAAACAACCTTAGATCTAAGGACTTACCTTGGTACTCCTCTGCTGGAACGAAGGATACTCCTTTGCTAGAACGAAAGGATACTCCTCTGCTAGAATGAAGGACACTCCTCTGCTAGAACGAAGGACACTTTTCTGCTGGAACGAATCTTGGAACGAAGATTGGAATGAAGCCACTGCTGAACGATGAGATGAGAGTGCCGATGAGATGAGAGAGATGATGAGACGAGGGTTTATATAGTTGCTTGAGGGTTTTTTTGGTGGAAGACTTTATTTGTTCTTAACAAGAGTCGATGATGGGATCTCATTAAATTTAATCCGCCCGTTTTCGATTTTTTTTTTTTTGAAACGAATTTTTTTCGTTTCCAAAATGTGAGGTAATTTTGAAAACGATTTCAGTTAAAAAAAACGAAAATAGTTACCAAACGAGTTTAAATTTCAGGTTTTGTAAAAATTTGAAAACGAAAACGGAAAAAGTGAAAACTAAACCGTTACCAAACGGACCCTACTTTTTTTGGTTTCTGAAAATTGTCCTCGTTTATCAAACGATAACAGAAACGAAAAATATAAATGGTTACCAAACGAGTTTTTTTTTCTTGTTTTCTCTAAATATTAAAATAAAAAAAAAACAAAAAATTTAAACGTTACCAAACGGGGCCTTTAAGTAATTTGGTTCCAAACATGGTATAAGGGGAGGTTTAGGTAGAGAATTTCGTGGGGCAGATTCTGAATCTAATGTGTGAATGAATCCGTGGGGGAAGAGGAGAGCTGGAGTGTGCAAAGAGAGAGAGAGATTTGTTTTGGGGTCCTATCCTATCCACAGTAGTAAATAGATGCCAAACTTATACTAATGCTCAGTTTGGTAGAAAAGATAGAAAATAAGAAAGATAAAAAATAGGAGGGATACACTTTTTATCCTTCGAAGAAGGAAAGTATGAATGATACACTTTCCTTCCTTTGTGTTTGGTTAGATAGATGAAAAATAAAAATGATTATTTTTTTTTTGGCTAAGATTAGAGGTGACAATCGAGTCGTATCGTGTCAGATTCGTGTTAAGTCATTACAAGTTTGTGTTGAACATTAGTCAGACCTAACTCAACTCATTTAACTCAACTCCTTCCTTTGACATGTTTACTTTTGTGTCGTGTTCGCGTTTGAGTTAATCAAGTTCGTGTCATAAAGTTCATGTCGAGTTCTAGTCGTGTCATTGTGTTAGTTAAAATTTTGCACCCCTAATTAAGATGGGAAAATATTTTTTTAATTTAAATTTTTTAATTTTTAATTTTTTAATTTTTTAATTTTTTAATTTTA
>CM042201.1:19538126-19548896 GCA_023539305.1 Ilex asprella | reverse complement strand
AGAGAATTAAACTTTTACTCAAAATTTTAAAATATAGAATTATTTTAAAAATAGGATAAATTATATTTTAACCTTCTTAACTATAACTTTTTTTTATTTTGCCCCTCTAACTATTAAAATTTTTACATTATCCTCTCAATTACTTTAATTATTTCACATTACCCCAATCGTAAACGTTTGTTATTTTATTATACAAAAATTATTGATGTGCTGGGCAAAGTGAAAAAAAATTGCATAATTCATGTGACATAATGAAATAAATTTTTTGTTTAATATGCAATAGATTTTAATAATTGAGAGAATGTGAAACTAATTATATAGTTGAGAATATAATGTAAAAAATACGATAATTGAGAGGAAAAAATAAACAAATTCATAGTTAAATTAATAATTCAGGTGACAAAATGAAATAAATTTTTGTTAAATATGTAACAGATTTTAATAATTGGGATAATGTGAAATTAATTATATAGTTGAAGATATAATATAAAAAAAATGATAGTTGAGGGAGCAAATTAAAAAGAAGTCATAGTTGAGGAGGTATAAATGTAATTTACCCCAGTAAGTAATTACAACGCTATCGCGTTTCTTCCTACTTTCCAATAACAAACAATCCTTCTTCCACTTCTCCTCCTTCTCCCAACCTCAGATACACTCTCTGCAACATAAATTAGGGTTCTAATTCGATCCCTCAAAACCCTAACCCCAAATCCCCCCTCCCACAATAACTCTCTCACCAACAATCCTTCACTTTTTCTGTTCTTCCAATCAGTCCAACCACACCCTCCTTGATCAAATCACTCAATCGCAGCTGCCGATTCCGATTATTCCGTGTTATGATCACACCAAATTCGCAAACTTTCGCTACCTATTACACTTTGTGGTTTCAACTTCGCATACCACTCTTCAGTTCTTCAGAATATCATAGAGTCCACTGATCTTTACCCAAGTATTTATACCTATAGCGGTTATATTTCTCTATAATGGATGTTGAAGGAAACAAACGCATTTTCCAACGACTTGGGCCGTCGTCGAACGATAACAGACAGCAAAAGGTTTGTTATCATTGGAGGGCAGGCAAGTGCAATAGATATCCATGTCCATTCTTACACAGAGAATTACCTGTGCCACAGCCCACTGCCAATGGTAAGGTGTCATCGAAGCGGTCCCACGGGTTCATCGATGATCAGAATTTACCTCGTAGGAATCCTAATTTTAACAACACTAGGAATCCCAATTTTAACAACAATTGGGGAAGAGTTCAGGGCGGTGGAGTGGTGAGGAAGATGGAGAAAGTGTGTATTTATTGGGTTCAAGGAAGTTGCAGTTTTGGGGATAAGTGTAGATATTTGCATTCTTGGTGTACTGGGGATTGTTTGTCGTTGTTGACTCAGCTCGAAGGGCATCAAAAGGTAGTCACTTGTATATGAGTATTTTGAATTTGGCTGATTTAAGGTTTTATTAGTTTGAATTATTTCATTGCATATTAACATAATTGTTTCTAATTTGTCAAATATGAGTCTTTATTGGGATTTGCATTGTATCTGTTCCTTAAACATGTGAGTGAATTCGATTGTCTAATTTGGGTTTCTTTTGACTTTGCATTGGTTTGAATACTTGTGACAATTAATGGGTTTTATTTGAACAGGTTGTTAGTGGGATTGCGATGCCATCTGGGTCTGACAAGCTTTATACTGGAAGTAAAGATGAGACTGTGAGAGTGTGGGACTGCCAATCTGGGCAGGTCACTATTTCTTTCATTATGTTGCTGCTCTTTTTGTGAAATAATTTTCGTTTTTGATATCTTTATTTTCATTTAATGCCTGTGGTGCACGTTAAGTACTTTCAAATTTGGATTTTCTGTTATTTTGGGCCTATCACTATATAGTTAAAATTGTTGTAAAAAAAACAAACTAGGGCCTATACTCAACTGCATATGCAAAATGTTAGGCAAGCAAACCAGTTTTGGCTTGTACAAGTGTCTGAAAGGTGAGAGGAATTATGTGCTGGGCAAACAAAGATTTGGGAAATAAAAGTTCTATAATATATAACGATCTTTTTTGTTGTGATTTGTTAGCCTTTATCTTTAAGGAACCAAAATAACATGCCACATAAGGTGTGGATTTCTTTTTTCTAATTTCCCTTTCCCTCTGTTTTTCTGGCAAGACTAGAGAACATGTGGAAGCCTTTATGTGACGTTAATTCTGTGCTACTGCAGTGCGCTGGGGTGATTAATTTGAGTGGTGAAGTAGGTTGTGTGCTCAGCGAAGGCCCATGGGTATTTGTAGGCCTACCACATGTTGTCAAGGTAAGTTGGAAGCAGGACTTTCATTTTTAGTGTCAGTATATACTCCACTGTTCAATTTTTTTGGTCAAATCTTTTTAAGTGTATTGTAATCATGCCTCATTGGGCTTGTGGTGGTCACATGTCAGGCATGGAATGCCCAAACCAACACTGACCTGAGTCTTAGTGGACCTGTCGGACAAGTCTATTCCCTGGTTGTGGGTAATGATTTGCTCTTTGCTGGTACACAGGTAAACCTTTTAACTATGAATATGATTTGTAATTGTTTCCTTATACACTTTCTGTTTTCAAAGTCTATCAGTGCCTTGCTGAAGGGGGTTTCACATTTTTCATAAGATCTGGAACTTTGTGTAACTGTTGCAAGTCACCTTGTTATGAGGGTGTGGTATTTAATAAGTAATTTTAAAAGCCTTTTGGGTTCTAGATTACGTAACATTTGAATTCCCTAGATTCATGGGGATCATAACTGCCCTAAGTTTTACTGGTTTACATCTTCTAAGGAAAGCCTTCTCATGTTTACATTCAGTTTCTCTGTGCATGTGTGTGTGTGTGTGTGTTTGTGTGGTATTAGCATATCTTACTTCCACTGAAAGCCTTTTGGGTTCTAGATTACGTAACATTTGAATTCCCTAGATTCATGGTGATCATAACTGCCCTAAGTTTTGCTGGTTTACATCTTCTAAGGAAAGCCTTCACATGTTTACATTCAGTTTCTGTGTGTGCGTGTGTGTGTGTGTTTGTGTGGTATTAGCATATCTTACTTCCATTGAAAGACGGAATTTTCTGACAGGATGGGACCATATTAGCGTGGAAGTTCAATGCAGCCGCCAACTGCTTCGAACCTGCAGCATCACTTAAGGGGCATACACTTGCTGTTGTGACACTAGTTGTTGGAGCAAATAGGCTATACTCTGGTTCCATGGACCATTCAATAAGAGTAAGTAGGTTATAGTGGATATGCATTCTGCTGCGGTCTTTGATTCTTGACAGTAATTTTCGCATATTAATTTTGCTTATGGTTGTTTGTTTCTCACATTCAGTTTTCTTGGTTGCTTGTTCTGATTTCAGGTATGGAGCCTTGAGTCTTTGCAGTGCGTACAGACACTGTCAGATCATACTTCAGTTGTGATGTCTGTTCTTTGCTGGGATCAGTTTCTTTTATCCTGTTCACTTGATAAAACAATCAAGGTTTTATTTTATTTTTTTCGATGCGATGAAGCATAAGATTCATGGCCCGTGTAGTTAGTTATTCCTTCTATTTCTTTCTTTTAAATACAGGTGTGGGTTGCTACCGAAAGTGGAAATTTGGAAGTAACATACACTCACAATGAAGAACATGTATGTATCTTTAACATGACTACGTAATTTTGGAATAGTGTCTGAGTTTGTACAGAAATATATGTATAGTGAATTTGAAAAAGATACCCCTGTTAGCATTTATACCTCTTTATTTGTGAAACTTTGACTTTACAAGATAAACTACTTACTATAAAACTTTTCTTTTTAGAAAAAAGACAACTAGGGGTAAAGGACCTGATAACATTTGCAATTCCAACCAAGTATTTGCTGTTCATAGATGTAGCATAGTGTTCTTCGGGCAACATATCTGTCTGTCTTCTTAACTCTAACAAATTTTCTCATATATGTTCATGTTGGTTAAATTATTATTATTCTCATAGCTGCATGCCCAATGGAAGCAATGTGGTAGGCCCCATTACTTTGACAGTATGATGTCTGGCTGGTCATTATTTTTTGCACTAAGCTTTATCTTTGTTGATTTATCTCCTTTACGAGCCTCTATGCTATCAATGTTGATTGACCTAGAAATATCTGGAAAGACGATCGATTTTAGTCATGAATTCAAATTGCTTTCTTCTAGAATGTTTTCTCCTCTGCCTATGGAACTATGTGTACTTCACTTGAAATTGTTTGTTATTTACGGCTTGTATGAGGGTGCTTTTCACACCATGGCTACAGAGCTAGATGTTGAAAAGATTGATTTTGACTTGTTCCCTTCCGATTGATGTGGGTGGACACATTTATTTGTCTATACAGTTGAGAACTTTGAATAGGTTGGTTCCGATTTGGGCCTGTAGATTTTCTGGTTCAGGAGGAGGCTTGACCCTTGGAAAATGCTTTACCTTTGGAACGGATATTATGTTGTTTGGGGATGCGGCACCTGTCAGGCTCAATAGTGAAAGCGTTCTGGTCACTGTTTTGGTGAGAAGGGGATGCTTAGACTTGTGGGGAGAACTTTCTCCAGAGTGTATTATCTGCAAGGTCACCTTAAATTTGCCAAATTTTTTAAACATGGGCAGCGTCTTCATGGAGAGTTCTTTTTTAACACAATTTTCATGCACTTATTTCTCATGGTAGATGATCACGTTTCATATAGTATGTAGGATTCTCCAAAAGTTAGCAAAACTCATCTCTGTCAAATCTGGTTTCTTGTGTCTCAATCTGATCCATGTTGTCCATGAAGTCTTGGAGCATATTATCTTTCATGCAATTGCAACCTAAAAATGTGTATTTTCCTTATTAAATCCTTCTATTTCCAGTTTCTAGTGTTTACTAAAATGTCATTTTCTCAGATCTCTTAAGCGTGTGGTTTGATGTTGTGATCTGCCTTGTACAGGGTCTGCTCACCCTCTGTGGGATGCATGATTCGGAAGCCAAGCCAGTCTTGCTGTGCTCTTGTAATGACAACTCTGTCCGGGTCTATGACTTGCCATCGTAAGTGTAAACATTTGACCACTTCTAGTATCTTTTTCTTTTTTTCAATGATTCTATATTTTGCACCATGGTTAGGTTTTCCGAGAGGGGCAAGATATTTTCAAAACAGGAGGTTCGATCCATTCAGCTAGGCCCAGGTGGTCTGTTTTTCACTGGCGATGGGACTGGTGAAGTGAGAGTTTGGAAATGGTCAGCTGAGCAAACTGCAACCTCCTCATGAGTGACGGACAGTATTTATTTTCACTACAGTGTCTTTTTGGTGCTCGCTTTCATCTTTTTCTTTGTTCCTTTTTAAAACAAGTTTACAGAACGTAACAAAATATTTGAGATTGCCAGTTTCGACTTCCTTGTGGTATCTGCGTAGTGGCACGAGAACTCTTGTCATCTCTTTACGGTATACCATAAATTGTAGATTGTTTAGGGCTTTGCCCCACGCATGTGTAATTGTAATATGTATCAGCCAAGAGTTTCGCCAATGAGGGTTCTTGCATTAAAACATTTGGCCATCGTTGTACTCCCTTTTTTTTTGTGGTTTACTCTGAAGGATGTAATGTTTCGTTTCTCTTCCAGAATTAAACTCTTGTTAATCTCGGGGCTTTCTCCAAATGATGAACTCTGAAGCCTCTGGTTTTTCCTTTGTGACTGAGAAGTGATCTATGTGATGGCTGTTATGTAAAATGGGGATTACTTACAATAAACTGTAGATCATGCGAATCGGGCCAATCAATGGTCTCTTGTGAGACATTAATATGGGAGCTAAAGGTACCATCTGTCCTAGACTCCTTTATTTTACACGATCTTTTCCTAGTCCAACGGTGGTCGAAATCTGGAAGAAGTGACCTCATACATGTTGAAGATTCAGATCTTTCTTCTTCTGTTTATACCAGGAGGACCATATGAATGTTGGATTGATGGTTCTAGTGTGTGTACAAAACAACTAGTTGGGCCCCAAAATATAAGGCCTTCAAGGAACATAGGGTGGGTCCCATGAGCCATAGACCACCAGGCCCATAAGGGTTTATAAGTTGGTTGGTGTTTGATGGTTAACACTCGTCAAGGGTGGGGTGTGGGGAGGTCACATTTCCTTCACCCAAGTGGCTCTCTCCAACACAAAGTTCCTAGTACACACTCGTATACCAATCACTGATAAAGCTGATGATGTTCCATTACAAAATTTGAGGTTTTATCTTGATAGTGAACTTTTACTTGTAAGAGTGTTAATCGAGTTGATTTTTTCAAATTTGAGTATGCTAAATTCGGATGGAGTTGAATTTTTTAAACTTGAGTATGTTAAGCTCGGTTAAGAGCTTGAGCCCTCAATTGTTGGACTTACATTCTTGCTCAAGCTCAGCTTGATAAAATCTCATGAGCATTCGAGTCAAGTTCAAGCAAAATAAGTTCAAATTTTCAATTAAAACTTTAAATATTAAACAATAAAACTTTAGTGAAATTGAACACTTTCTCCTTCATATTCATTTTGTCATCCTTTCTCATTTAGACTCCAGCCTTTTAGGGCTTATTTGGATGGATTTTTGGGGAGGGTTTAGATTGATTTTTCCAAACACTTCTAAACTCAAACTCATTTTTACAAATATGAGATTTAACATTGAATCCGATTCATATCCATGTTTAGAATGCAATACGTATACATGTAAGACACACGGATATATCATAATTATTAATAACTATTTGTCCTATAAATGACTATTTTACTTCTGATCAATTTAATTCATACCCATGTTATATTTTGCACTCTTAACTTCTTAATCCATCTTTCCAAACCTCTTCCTTAAGTTTGACGAAATTTATGATCATGAATTTTATATTCGAGTCAACTACGGGCCAAGTTTGAGAACTCAGAATTAAATTTTCAATCTAAATATGGGATTTGGGAGGGCCTTTGGACTATTTTCCTAAAACCTATATTGTCAAGCCCCCCATACCTTTTTACCAAATAGCTTAGGAGTGTTAAAATATGGCACAAATACGATATGAAATTAAAGGGTTTGACTCTTTTTTAAGCTACTTGTTTCTTAAATAAGTGAATCTGATGCGACATGATTAATAAATGAATCAGGTATAAGTAAAGTCAATTAAATAGATACAAGACACTACTCATTTATATATCAATTATACATTATTTATACACGACACAAAACTAAAATGATACAATTCGCCAGACACGAATTAATAAACAAATCGAGTACAAGTGAAATAATTTTTGACACAAATTTACTTCACCTGACACGACACGATTGATAGTTATACTATGTAGAAACTAAATTCCCCTAATTTTTGAATTAATTAATAAAAAATATATATTTCTTCCACAATTAAATCATTCCTTGTGATCCATATACCCCCTCCCACCATTTTTTCAAATTTGAATTTCTCAACATTTTTGTTAACCATTAGTAGCGTGAAAGTTGAATAAGAGCAGAAATTAGCGAAAAAAAATTATAAATTTTATACATCATACAAGTACGTCACTTGTAATTAATTATACGAAGGGAAGGTACACAAATATTCTTATGTAAAATACGTCACGCTTCCTCTTTAATAGAGACATTTGATTTAACTAAGTTTTGGCGTCACGGCACCTAAACTCACCTACCAAATAAAGCCGCCACCACCACCAAATTCCACATAAACATATGGACGGTCAACTCTTCCATAGTGATAAAATTATATTCATACCAACTTGGTATTAAATATAGAGGATAATGTGGTAAAATTCAAATAATAACCAATTAAACATTATCATAACTTCTTACATATTAGAATTGAGAAGTTCTCGTATCATTTGAACTCTAATTTTAATCCAAATACAAGCGTGATGAAATAGTTTTTCATATGACCCACTACCATCTTGATTTTGACCTACAAACAACCTAATATGTTACTAAAAGGTTTTTATTTTTTTTTATTTTTTACTTAATG
The DNA here is from genome assembly GCA_023539305.1 of Ilex asprella. NCBI lineage: Eukaryota > Viridiplantae > Streptophyta > Magnoliopsida > Aquifoliales > Aquifoliaceae > Ilex > Ilex asprella. The sequence continues at coordinate 19,540,918 of CM042201.1, read as the reverse complement.
ATCAGGAATATTCAGGTCAGTTTATTTGTACCACGACAAATCTCATTTTCGGTTCAGTCAAAGACAAACTATTCATGCCGAGATTAAGGTATTTATAATGAATAAATCTCTCATATTCTGATTCTAAAAATTTACTAAGATTCGAACAAAATTTCAAAAGGGTTTTAGGGTCAAGTTGTGGACAACAAAATTTTGTGTAATATTTCTTAAAAAAATTCTCGGATTAGGTTGAAAATGGTTGATGTGAGGCTTTATCTTATGCTCTTATTCATTACGAATATCATTTTGAGGAAGGTTATATCTAACACTTGTAATCTTGTGAAAAACTTGAGGTTTCTAGATGATTGATTTGTACTACCTTATTTTTTTTCGCAATTTTTGTGAATGAAAGATCGTCTGTCACGAAATTAATATTCACTATATTTACATAAATTCTCAATTAATACATGATAATTGATTTTTAATTGATGAAAAAATATATTCAAAAATGATGTAGACTAGACTGCCAAAATAATACTCCAAATGAAAGGCTTCCCTTATGGTCAATTGGTGAGAAATAAGAAAAAGGTCGTTCATATAAGGGGTGCAGACTTTGAAAAAACCAACCTCAGGATAATTAAAATGGTAATAAAGACGAGTTATAAATACATATGTTTTTAGAGTTAGGCTAAATAAAAAATTTATTTTTTATAAATTCTAATTTTAAAATAAATGATTTGTCTTTAACATGACCCAAAAAAAGTTGGTTGGTCCAAAAACACCAAACAGTTGAATAAAAGACTTGAAGCCCTTAGAGCCAAATTACACAGCGGTATGGTTGAACGACCAAGTCCATCCTCTCTCTCTCTCTCTCTCTCTCTCTCTCTCCTCTAGAAACCCTTTAGTGTTAATCTCAAATTATACCCTAAAAAATTATGTTAATTTTAATTTATACCTCAAAGATATAAATCTATATCAACAGTCGTCAATTTGCCGTCTAAAACTATATGAATAAATTATACTTAAATCCCTTCATGCTTGTCACTTAATCACCTAAAACCCTTATATTTGAAATATTACACCTACATCCCTTTAGAATTCAAATATGACTAAAAATATTTTCTCAATTGGGCATCTAAATAATTCTGTTTAAGTGATGTATTGTATTAGATATAAAGAACATTATATAAATATCTGCATTATATTGGACATTCAAATAATAAGCTTGATTTCGAATTTTAAAATATATCAGACCCACAAAATAAAGGGTAATATGAAAATTATAATTTTTTATTAAAATAAAATCATATTTTTTAACGGTTATATTAATAGATATCAACGATAAGGGGTTATGTGTTACACGTGTACAAACATAGGAAGGTGTAAGAGTAATATTCTCAATGTGAGGAGGTCCAAATGATTAAGTGACAAACATAAGTAGATCTATGTGTAATTTATTCATTTAGTTATAGGCGTCAAACTGACCGTTATTAGTTTCATCTGCAGATTGATATAAATTTTTATCTTTGAGACTGAAAATTGAAAATTTTAATTTTTAAGGGTAGAAATTAAAATTCAAACAATTTTTTAAGGTGCAATTTACATTAACCAAACCCTTTATATATAATGCAATCCCCATATTCTCTCAAGATTATCAGAACCCATCTCTCTCTCTCTCTCTCACAGTATGGCTTCTTCTAACACAAACCTGCCCCTAAAAATATCAAAAGCCATATCTGATTCATCTTCATGGTACTGTGCTTTTGTAATACTCTCTCTCATACTATTGGCTTCTGTTAGAGAGAATTCTCTGACAGACGATTCTGTTAGAGGAAACCAGCTCTTGAACAGGCCTTGTGATGAAATATATGTGGTCGGAGAAGGCGAAACACTCCATACCATCAGCGCCAAGTGCGACGACCCGTATATAGTTGAGCAGAATCCATATATTCAAGACTCCGATGATGTTTACCCTGGACTTGTCATAAAGATCACTATTTCAAAGCCATGGAAGTTACAAAGGTAGTTTGTTATTTATTTTCGTCAGCCACTGTTACAACGAAGAAGACGATGAAGTTTGAACCTGCAATCTTAAAGTTCTAACAGTAGAGCTGCTAATGTAGAGAGAGGTTTTTCTATGTTTATTTGTATTTTATTTTTATATATAGTTGGGTTTGTAATAAGATCATGAATTATTGTAGAGAGAGGTACTTTTTTCCCTGCAAAACCAGTCAAAATATGAAGTTTATATTTTTACAATAATACAATTTTGCACCTAATTTACTAATTTAATTTGTTTACTTAATTCATCACACAACTATTGTATTGGTAGCTCGGTCCAGCTAATATTATAACCCACTGTTAATCCAACGATAGTAATTGATTAAATTAATAAATTAGGACTAAATAACATTGCTCATATTTTTAAGCACATATCTATCAGACCAAAACAATTTTTTAAGTGTTAAAAGTGAATTTTTTGGACGATTTTGAGCCTAAATTAAAATGGGACTCATTCGTTGTCTCAAATAAAATTTTGTAGGTTCATATTCTACTCCGTGAGGAGAATAACATAGTATATTCACTTGCTCAAATCGACTAAGAAATGAATGAGAAAATAGACTTCAAAGTGACCCTTTTGAAATGTAAAAATAAAGGTTGTGCAATGTGGGCACCAATCCCAGATTCGTTGAGGAAAAAATTATACACGGGTATATATAGACCAAGTTTGTTCTATAGAATTGGGCTCCAAGGGGTACCACAATTTTATGAGCAGAACGAGTGTCTACATGCCTACAGTTCGACCACACACG
>CM042201.1:19516058-19533126 GCA_023539305.1 Ilex asprella | reverse complement strand
TATATATATATATATATATATAAAACATTTACCAACCAAGACAAATATAAGCTTTACTTGAGTGAGAGATGGAGTCCAAAATTAGTTTTCAAAATAAAGTACGAATTTTTTATGTTGTGATGGTCATCTTTGATTAGAGTCGACCACTGCCGCCTTAAGTTTCAGAATTGCATATTAACCCCTTGATTTCTGTATAATTTTTTAGATGCTGTAAAATTTAGTCCGCTTGAAATAATAATTTTCATAATACGGTCAGTTTGAACCTCTTATGATATTCTGTTTGATTCTTAATCAAGACCCCTTGCTAATTTTCAATTTCACATTTCAGCTCCATCTACATCATATGTTTGAAAAATAGAAATTTCCATTCATTGTTACTTAAACATCTCCAAAAACGTTCCCGTTTTTTAATTAACCGAAACAAAATTTGAATCATTCAGTGCATATAATTGAGTTCATGTCATATACAAGATTTAATTAGTTCAAATTATGTTGAGTTTAAATGGGTTCGTATCGACATACTCGGTGGATCGGGTGAGTCACTCATTGACCATCTGAACCCCTTAGGGTCTATTTGGTAATGAGGTATGGAGGCTTGATAAAAATGGTTTGAGGAAAATAGTCCAAAGGATCTCTAAACTCTATGTTTGGATTAAAAATTTAATCCAGAATTTTCAAACCCGGTCTATAGTTGGCCCCGAAGATTAAACTTATGATCACGAGTTTCATCAAACCTAAGAGGGATATGGGTTAGAAAAGATGGGTTAAGATGTTAAAGATGCAAAAGACAATTATACCCTTTTAACATGAGTATGAATTGAATTGATCAAATATAAAATAGTCATTTAAATGACAAATGGTTATTAATAATTATGATATATCCGTAGTTCCTATATGTGTATATATTGTATACCAAACATGAGTATGAATCGAATTCAATATTGAATCTCATCTTTATAAGACAAATTTAGATTTAGAAGGATTTAAGGAAGTCAATCCCAACTCTCCCCAAAAATTCATCCAAATAAACCCGTTAAGGTTGTACCACCTGGCTTACGATACATGAGGGGAGCCAGAGTTTTGTGGCCTAATTATTGGACTCAAAAAGCCCAATCTGTTTCGTATTGGGTGCAAGTGCAATCTCAAGTTTAGTTGGCGTGAAAAAAATATTGGTTGATTGTGGACAACCTGTTTGACACGGGTGCAGTCTCAGATTGGGCTGGGATTGGAAAACCCAACACTTGCTTTATCAGAACTCTTTCACACCCGCAATATGTTCAGAACTAGGGCTCACAACCGATTGAATTTGGATCAAATTTTGATATGTTTAGATCTGAATCCAATAAAAATTCCAAAATTTAAATCTGATTCGTTTATTCGATAAATTTAAAATCTTAAACTATATTCAATCCAATTACCCGATTCGATAAGAACCCCACAAAAATTTATAATTTTAACCAATAATTTTATTAATTAATCAACCAATAATTTTATTCAATAATTTCATGTCAATCTCATTAATGATCTAACTAAGTATGTATGTAAATACAATAATTTTTGTTAATTAAATATATATTTATGTATATATATATTGGATTGAATTTACATGTATACGAATTTAAATCCATTTAAAGAAACTTAAGCATTTTTCAGATAAACAAATTAAAATATCAATACATATTCAATTAAATGGATATGAATTAGAATTAAAATCCGATCATTCACATGTTATTAAAGAACCAAAGTTGGACTACACAATTGGGGCCAACTGGGTTTGTTGGACCCATAGTGAATAAAAAAAATATTATTTAAACATAATCAATTATAGTTGTTCAATTAAAAACGACTTCTATTTATTATCAGAATTCACAATTAAACTAATGACTACATTGAATTAAGCTCTATAACATTGCTCGCTTCAATATTCCTTATATGAAACTCATTTTTAATCTAACAACTGTAATTAATTAAGTTATTAAAATATTTTTTTTGTACCTAGTTTAGTGATCTTATTTAGTGCAATGATAGATTATAGTCAGTGAATTGGTAGTAAGTATCGATTAATAGTTTGGGCCCAAGGCCCACTGTCAATCTAGTTTAATGACAAAAAAATAATAAAATTTCCAAAAAAAAATCGGTATTAAATTAGTTACCATCCCAAAATATCATTAAATGCAAACCAAATCCTATTAATTGATTCTCAACGTATTATTACCCTTTCTGGGAGCACTTATTACCACTATGGGCTTACTCCAAAATTCCCATGGGCAGTTCAACTACATTCAATAAATGGTGTTTCCACGTCCTAAGTCACCGGTGGCTGCCGGCCGGCCGGCGAAGGGTCGAAAAGACACGTAGTCGGAGGTGAGGTGACTCATAAAATCCAACAATTCCATTTCCGTTGTTGTTTAGTAATTAAAAATAAAGGCAAATCGGGCACGTGGATGAGACGTGAAAATACAATTCTCTGAAAAAATAAATCCAAAGATATGACGCTGATATTGTAGTATTTTTTACTTGATTTAAACTTATTTAAAATTCAAACTTTTTTCATTTTGTCAGCATTACATCATTTATTACACTTAGTTAATGTCGATATAACTCTCTCTTTTCTCATCTTTAAGCCAACCAATTCAATGAGAACTGTCATCCATTAGCTGTGCCTTGTAGCCATACATAGTGTTTTGAAACGGTGATACCAGGTTATCAATGTCACATTTTGTCATTAATTAATTATAAAATAAAAAATATAATTAATATTGAATCTCACTATTCCAACATAATAGTTATTAATAAGATGATTATTTGTAGTTATTAAAACAACGGAACTTATTAAGTCCCTTTTTGATTGACAATACTATGTGACATTGATATCGTGTTGTCACCGTTACATTCAATATTTTATCGTATGGTTGAGAGGAGTATATACAATAAAAGGGGAAGGCTAGTTGGTACTTAACAACTACAAACCAGCAGTTCCACAAGTCTCTAAATCTTTAGTGCTGAAAACTAGCTGATTCCTCTCTTTCCCAGCAAGTGTAAACAACATTTTGTGCCCTGTCAAATGTTGTAAGCTTTCAGATATATCCGAACGAAGGGCTGTTCTGTACACGAGACTCTCGGATCCACGAGTTGCATTTGTTTATTTGATCTGAAGTGAGAATATGGGTTTAGGGTGGTGGAAACGATGTAGTGCAGCTCTTGGAATTCTGTTCTTCCTTGGTTCTTGTTACTCGGAGAAAGGTATAATGGCTCTCTCTCTCTCTCAAACCAAAGCAATTGTCTTCAATTTTGATTCAACATCAGTGATCTATAAATTTTTATTGAATTGAACTAGCAAATTATTTCAATCCCCTCTCTCTATCTCCAGCTCCATATGCCACGTTTGCAAAGGATGCAACACTGGCTCCACCAATAGTACACTACGACTACATCATCATCGGGGGAGGAACTTCCGGCTGTGCACTGGCCGCAACTCTCACCGGAGCAGCCAATGTCTTGTTGCTTGAAAGAGGTGACTTGCCCTACGGAAACCCCGACATCACCAACCTCCGTGGCTTCGTTGCCTCTCTCTCCAACACTTCCCCATCATCACCTTCTCAGCTCTTCGTCTCCACAGACGGCGTCATCAACCACCGAGCCCGAGTCTTGGGCGGCGGCTCCGCCCTGAACGCCGGATTCTATACGCGGGCCAGCATCGCCTACGTGAACAGAGTTGGGTGGGATAAAAAACTGGTTAATGAGTCGTATGAGTGGGTTGAGAATAAGGTGGCGTTTGAGCCGCCGTTGTTGCAGTGGCAATCGGCGGTGAAGGATGGTTTGCTTGAAGCTGGTGTGTTGCCGTACAATGGTTTTACGTATGATCACGTGCCAGGGACGAAATGGGGCGGTACAATTTTTGATAAAGGCGGTCACCGGCACACTGCCGCCGATTTGCTGGAGTATGCTGATCCGACTAGGATTGTTGTGTATTTGAATGCAACAGTGAACCAGATCTTGTTTAAGCTGCAAGGTAAGAAATAAACATGTCTATATATCTACATAAATTCACGGTCACGGATCATGAGAGGGTGACTTGTATGACCCATCTCTATCTGGGGATGTCGGGTAGAACTGAGGACAATCAGGTGTTTGTCGGGTACGATCGATGGAATGTCTGGAGTGCAATAAAGATAGGAGACAATTTTTGAACTTTATGATAACAAAAATCTCGTATATTGAATTATCTTGTTAATAATAGTCTCTCTTTGTCGTAGGACATTCAAGACCAAGAGCTTATGGAGTGTTATTTAGAGATGCAAAAGGCAACAAGCACATAGCATACTTGAACAGAGGCTCCAGCAATGAGATCATTTTATCAGCTGGTGCACTCGGTAGCCCTCAGCTGTTAATGCTGAGTGGTGTTGGCCCAATTGAACACCTTAAGACCCACAACATCGGGGTGGTACTGGACCAGCCCATGGTGGGTCAGGGGATGGCTGACAATCCGATGAACGCCCTCGTCATTCCTTCACAGCGCCCTGTCGAAGTTTCTCTCATTGAAGTGGTGGGCATTACTCCGTTTGGTAGCTTCGTTGAAACAGCAAGTGATTCAGTTGAGGCCTTTATTTCCGATGCACTGGTCAGTGTTACAAGACATCCTTATTTATAATCTTTGAAACACTCTCACCAACCATTTAGTATCAATTTTCTTCCCGACAATTGTTCCCACCCATATTCTTTGTACTTAGAATTACGAGTGCAGTCTTAAAATGCACATAATCTACTTACAAATTACGTGAATCGGTTAAACCTAGATTTTATGTAATTAAAGGATTCAATTTCGGTTTCATGCTATCCTTATACTATCTATATTAACCCCTACGGCTTAAATTAGTATTCTGTTTGATGTAAACGAACATTTTTTTTTGTCTTTTAGACATCAACAATGCTACATCCACAATTTTTTTCATCAAATATGTCATGTATAGAATTATATTAAATCATAAAATTAGTTTCGACTGCTGAAATGTCTTCACTTGATTGACCTATTAATTCAACACCAAAAATTTAATAGGATTAAGGTTTAAATCCCTTCAACCATGACATAATATGTATGATTCTACAACTCTCTCTCCTTTCCTGTTGTTTCTTTTCACTATAACTAATCCACACAAACAGAGTCACACAATTGTATAAGTTAATAAGATGATCTTAGTATTTGATATTTTTCACCTAAGGAGAATTACCCTACCCATGACTTAGAACTCGCAGTTGAATTATTGCTTCAAACCGTACTATGCGAAGGGTCCTAATTGACAGTGGTAGAAATGGTTTACTTGTTGTAATTCTTCGTTATTGAAGTCCCTTATTTGAGCATGAATTGGAAATGACTTAATTGCAGACTAGCCCAAAAGTGTTTCTTGATCAAAAACTCCCAGAAGCCATAGCTAAAGTACTTAATGCATTCACAAACAGCACCATTTTTCCGGTTGGAATCATCCTGGAAAAGATCATGGGTCCCCTCTCTTCCGGTCACCTCGAGCTCCAAACCAACGATCCAAACGATAACCCTAAAGTTACTTTCAACTACTTCAAAGATCCACAGGACTTGCAGAGGTGTGTTCAAGGCATGGGGACCATCATAAAGGTCATAGAATCAGAGCCACTCTCAAAGTTCCGTTATCCTCTGGTCCCAGTGCAAGATCTGATCAACTTGATGCTGATCTTGCCGGTGAATTTCAGACCTAGACACGTCGAAGCTACTTACTCATTGGAGCAGTTCTGTATAGACACTGTGATGACCATATGGCATTACCATGGAGGTTGCCGAGTTGGTAAGGTTGTCGATCAAGATTACAGAGTTCTTGGTGTGGATGCATTGCGAGTTATTGATGGCTCCACATTTTACGACTCCCCTGGAGCTAATCCTCAAGCTACTGTTATGATGCTTGGAAGGTAATTGCCATTGCCATTACTCCTATCATATTGCAAGCAACCTTGTTCACCTGTCATAATAGTCAGACTAATTGCTGTTTTTTCATGCAGGTATATGGGGCAGAAAATTCTTGGTGAAAGGTTTACGGATGGAAAGAACTAGAAGATGACTAGAATATGCTACCGTGTTGGAGGTTTTTCATGTACTGGACATATTTTGGTTTTAATTACACAATAATTTGGAATTCGTTGGAACATTCACGAATAACCTTTCAAATTGCGATGTAAGACTCCCAGGAAAAGCTTGAACGATTTTATGGACAATTTCAGGCACCATTGGATCACTAAGACTGATGTTTGACCTAGATGCAGGGGTGACAAGTCAGAGTCTGCCACATCTGGGCACATGAGAAGCTTTCACCAAGTTAGAATAAACTGAAGTATTTTGGTGGATCTGTTTCACCAATTTCACCAAGTTAGAAGAAGAATATGACGAAGGTGTATGCCATTGCAACCAATTAATCAGACACCCTCAAACATAGCTTAGACTACACAACTCTTTTCAACCGCTTTGTTTCCTTTCCACCTACAAATCATGGAGAAGTTCTGCATGTAGTGACCAAGAAAGGAAGCCTTGACGGTCATTCAGAGCATAATATTCCCGGCATAAGTAAATCCTTTGTTGATTTATTCCATCTCCCATGCCCAGATAGAAGTTTTTATAAATCTTGGAAAGAAGCCATCTGAGTAACCCAGACCTTTATTAATATTTCATGAATTATGAAGAAACAAGATTGCCGTACCCAATGTGATTGATTCAAGGACATAACAGAATCCACAATAGACATCCACACTAAAATCATTTGCTCTTCTGCACCATCACTATGTTACATTATACTACAAATTAACGACTATAATCTCAATGCTAGTTTGAAATATGGAGCATTGAAGTAAAGGTTTAGAAACCACAAGATGATATATCAGAAGCTTTAGAAATGTTGCACCAGAATGTAATTCCATTAAGAAGCTCTTCAATTTTTACAAAAAGATTTACTCACCTAATAAAAATCGGCAAGAATAATGCACTTCCGGATGTTCTTGATTAGCAAAAATGTATAGCAGTGCATGAATATCCTCACTTTGAGGATGCGTTGTATCTCCAACGATAAATTCATGAGCCTTACCATCCACCTCTATAACACTTGACCCAGAGACCTTTCTTATACCTTTTTCTTTCATCAACCTCCTCATTGTCGAAACATCATCCCATCTTTCATTAGTAGCATATATGTTTGACAAAAGAACATAAACACCACTATCTTCTGACTCAAGCTCATGGAGGTGATCCAGTACATCATGGGAGAGCAAATTTTCACTGGCCTTGCAAGCACTAAGAAGAGATCCCCATATGAGCACATCAGGTGGCATAGGCATTCTCCTAATGATCTCCTGAGCTTCATCTAGAAGACCAGCCCTACATAGTAAATCAACCATACATCCATAATGTTCTAACTTGGGAGAGAGATTATAATCATGACTTATCATCTGATAGAAGTACCCACGACCTTCGTCAACCAAACCAGAATGGCAACAAGCTGTTAAAATGGAAAGAAATGTCACCTCATTGGGCCTTATCCCAATTCTAACCATTTGGTCAAAATGTTCTAGTGCCTTATGGCCATGTCCATGCAATGCTAAACTGCCCAACAAGGCATTCCAAGTAAAGACATTCCTACTAGACATTCCATTGAATATCTGCAATGCCAACTCTATACAACCACATTTCGCATACATGTCAACCATGGCAGTTCCAATATGAATATCCCATTTGATTCCGTTCTGGTCAATGTGCTCATGGACCCATCTACCATAATCAAGAGCTCCAAGGCTTGCACAAGCAGAGAGCACACTGGTAAGTATAACCTTATCTGGTTCCACACCTGACTTTTGCATAGCACTAAACAGTTCGAGAGCCTCCTTTGGAGCCTTACATTGCACCAATCCGCTTATCATACAAGTCCAGGAAACGATGTCTATTTCTGGGAGCTCGTTGAATAGTTGTTTTCCCTCACATAAACATGCACACTTGACATACATGTCCAATAGAGCATTGTTTACCACCAAACCCATTCCAAATCCATGCTTCAAAATCAACCCATGAATGATCATTCCCAAATTCACAAGCCCAAGTCGCCCACAAGCCACAAGCACACTAATAAAAGCAGCTATATTTGGCTCCACATCCATTTTAAAAAACACACGAATAGCATCGTAAAACAACTCTGCTCTCACATATCCAGATATCAAACTGGTCCATGACACCACATCTCTCACAAGCATCTCATCAAACACTCTACTTGCATCACTGCATTGACCACAGACACTATATAAATGAAGAACCGAGTTTTGAACGTAGAGATCACACCAAAAACCCATCTTTACACCCACCCCATGTATCTGTTTACCCTCTGCAAAGCCCAAAAAATTCCTGCAAGACTTCAAAACTGCTGGGAAAGTATACATATCCGGCAAAAACCCGCGTCGAATTAATTGCCTATACACCAAAACTGCTGCTTCTGGCCTATTACCTCCAGCAAAACCAGCAATTAGGGTGTTAAATGGAAGTAAATTTGAGAAGGAATCGAGTTTATTCAAAAACTTACACGCATAATCTACAAATTCAACAGATTTCCCAAATAATTCGGCAACTTTGTTCACTATAAAATCGTCATGAATGACACCAGATATGATTAATTGAGCATGGATTTGCCTGAAGGACCTCAGGTTGGTGCACCTATAAATACGGTCCAGAATAGTCCATTTTGATGAAAGCATAGTGCCTTGTTCTTGTCAAGTTCCATATGCCCATTTCAAGAAAAGTCTTAAAATTTCTTGATAATCAAAATTTCTCCAGTAAATGGTTAAGAAACCAGGCTCTCACACATGTCGTTGGTTGCCACCATCTACTGTAACCTCCAAGGAAGGTGGGGCTACTAAGCAAATGATCAATGTGCTGAAGAAATGAAGTAGCTTTTACTGCTTCCAAGTTTACTTTGCAACCGTGTCTCCCACTCCCAGTATGCAGACATGAAATGTGCTTGATAAAACGTTAGTTGCAACATTGACAAACGAAGTGGATCGTAAGCATGTAGTTGAACCTGTCGACCGATGCCAATATCAGTCTTATCCAATCTGGCGTTATCGAACCCGCGATCAAGTGTAACAGTGGAGGCGATAGTCATGAAATTAATCATTAATTTCATTTTAATTAATTATAATTGCTTAAATAAAAATAAGTTTTATCTACTATTAAAATTTATACTTTGTTCAATAATTACAATTTATTATTTGTTCTTCATAATTGTGGTAGGGAATTGGAGCAAATAATTGACATGTTCCTCTGAAATACATGTTAGACAAATCGGGTAATTATAGGCCCAACAATGATTTGTCCCTCCCCAGCCTCAGTAGTCCCAACCTCTTCTCATTTGGGTGCAATTTGAGCGTATCAATCTGAACCCACTCAACCCAAAGATAAAGTGCCTAGGTTAAGACTTGGACAAAAAAATCTTAACTTTAATTGAATTCGGGTCATATACGGGTCGAAGTTTTAGTGTTATAGTTTAACCCGAGTCCAAATAAAGTTTTCAAGATCGATTTCAACTCAAGTTGTAACCCCATAAACCAATATAAAATTTAGAGGCCGGTCCAGTCCTCCTATATAAACTTATTTGGAGATAAGTTCGTTAAGAAAACTTATTTGATTTTAAGTCCATTTTTTGTTAATTTTACTGTTGTAACCTTTATCAGTAGAAATGTTAAAGACGACGTTTATAGATACAATAACCATTCATATACATCTCATTCATAATCGTCTTCAAATCCCTCTACAATCTTCCAATCCACATTGTTTTCTTATCCGAAAAAAAGAAACCGATATATACCAAAAACTGTTTTTATTCAAATTTCAAACTTATTATATTCCATAAAATACAATTTCAATTTACTATTCTAGTTTACTTTGGACTCCATCGATAAAATATTAATATTGAATATTAAAATTTTAAAAATAACAGTAGTAACATACTAGACAAATATAATAACATGATCACTAAAAAAATAGTAACATGCTCACAAAAAAACAGTAACATTGTAAAAAAGTAATAACAATTAGGAATTTAATTCTGTCAAAGTGGGCATTAACTTTGTAACCAAGATTCAAGATAACTCATACATTAAAACTAAATTAAAGTTATATAAATTTTGATTTTTTTGTTATGTAAGACAATCGAGTATTCATTGGTTGTGTTACTGTGGAAAAAATTCATGTTACTGTACATGAATCAAAAAATGAAGTTTAGAATTTCAATGTCTTGATGTTCACGATTGGTATTGAGTGTCGTAATTCAACTGTCGATTATATGTTACTATTCGTCATTTTGTAAATTTTTAATTTGTGGATAGCATTTTCACTAAAATCATTCGAAAGTTGATGTTACTGTAAAAAAACTATTATCTTGTATTTTGTAAAATTATACGTGTTACTGAATACAAAACTTTGATGTTACTGTGAATATTAAAGTGTATGTTACATAATATGCATCTCAAGGTTTGCAATTGTATGTTAAAATTCATTATAGTAACATTAGTGTCATTATAGTAACACAATTATATTGGTAACACGACCTCTAATTGCAACTTCAATTATATAGTAACATGAATGCTACTATACATTAACATTTATGTTACTGAACTCTGTTGGTATTGTTCAGCCTACTATATTATGCATTACTATTGTTAAAGATATTTTGTGATATGATTTTGACTTAATAGATCAACAATTTATTTGTACATTAAGCTTCTCATATATAACTATCAGAATATATAACTTCTATATAAAATTTTTATCAATTATCATAATATTTAATAAACGATTTTCATATATAATTCAATCAAGAGTTTCCAGATATATCTCAATGATTTAACTCATATGACTTTCTCTAAATGGACAAAATTAACACTTTTAGGGGTAATTTTGAGATTTAAAAAATAAGTAGACTTAAGTATCTACATATAAGTTTAAGCATTGACTTAACCTCAAATTAGTTTTTTTCGGGGACTCAAGTCATTATAAGTCCATTTAGGGAGACTCACCTTCAATTTTTACTATATATTTAAGGGTTATTAATTAACTTAAGTATTTAAAGAACATTTTGTTAAAAGAAAATACCATAATAAAATAACATATTTTACTCACTCATCAAGGAGGACTAGAGAGGGTGCAAGGTCCGTTGTTGAGTACATGAGAGATGTTGGATAAAGAGTGATAGAAAATATCTAAGTTGGAATTCCACGATAGATTCTCTCCCTCCTCTTGTATATAAAAAGGGTACATTGTGGAATACCAATGTTCATAGAATGGGCTTAGTTTTCCATTGGGACTACGTGAGCCCTCAAAAAAGCCAAGGTATTAATATATAGTAATAGAATATTGAACTCAATTTAATAACTCAAGTTAAACCCAAACTTGTGTGGGCAATACTCAGTTAAGGATTTTTGGGTTTAGGTCTAGTTTGAGTTGGCCTCACGTTAAGAGTTTTAAAATTTGAGTTGAGTTGATCTCTCAAATCGTCCAAATTCTAACACTTCCTAATTGTACTTCTATCTCTTAGCCCCTCCACCGCACTCACACCTCTTCCCATAAGGAGGTTTTGGGTGTTCAAAATGAGCTTAGAGGGGTTGAATTCCGGCGATGGGTGGATTGTAGAGGGAGAATATCTCTCATCCCTTCCAATTTTGGAAATTTTTTGTACATGTTGATGAAGAGGAATATGATAATATTGTAAAACGATGAAAGAAAATAAGATGATAAGACTAATAGCATCTCGAATTCAGTATAATTTAAAACCTATAAAAGATGAAGTGTATTTATTATCTTCTCAGTGAAATTTACTGTTTTATTAATGTACCAACTTATCTGCACTGCCAGATTTATAATACCAGACGAGTCGATTGCAAGATAGGGTCATATATCATTGTTCTTATTACTTTGCTTCATTTTCTTGGCATCCAAAGGAAGTACTGAACTTCCCCCATGAGAAAAAGGTACAGACTTGAAGTACAGATTTCATTTACTCCACCTCCTACCACCTACTCTCCCCCCCATTTCCCCTCCGGTAAGTCTACCACCTACTCTTTGCTTAATTACATCAACCTGATAGAAATGGATCAACGGTAAGGATATGTATCATTTTCTATGGCCCATAATTACAAAGCTCGGTGCTTGGATCCGTCAATTTTGAACGGTTAGAAGTCTTCGGACCAATTTACATGTATTTTGATTAATTTTCTTTTTGGTCTGGTCACAAACAGGTCATCTACACTGAGATTAGAGTATTCATGAGCTACTCTTGAAGTTTAATAGTTGACTCTTAATGGCCAAACAAACTTAACTTTTGTGAGTTAGAAATCAAGTTATACAATCGAATTCCAAATTCAAATTTAAATTCAATTTGGGTTAATATAAGATTTGAATCTCAAATTACGTAGCTTAGACTATAATTCTAGTTCAATTTGAGTTGAACTAGAATTTTGTTTATCTTAAATTGGACTTGAATTCAAAATTTTAGGTCGAATTAGGGTTGGATTCCCGTGAACTTGATAACACAACTTAAGTATTGCTCAAATTTAAGTCGAGTGGGATTTTTTTTTTACACCTATTTTACCAAAGTACTAAAACTGTACCAAAATGCTTGCTATTTTGTTTTAAACCCGAGCTCAAACTTGATTCAACTTAACCTGCCCAAGCTGCATCCTGAGGATTGGTTGTTAATATGTTTTTGTCTGTCCTAACAGACAGAGAGCTTAGGTGGAAATGCTTGGTCTCAAAGTACAACAACAGCAGCTTCTATTTTCCGTACTATTTTCCTCCATTGAGTGACTTGGAAGTATAGTACTATTCCTACATGATATGTTTAATGCAATATTGTTTATTGTTTGAATCAACACTATATAACTGTTCCTTCAATAAAACTTTCATCATCCATCTTTATCTCTATACAACTTCCAACCCATTTCTTGTTTTACAACACCAATGGCTTCTTTTTCATCCAGATTGATTTCCCACACAATTATCTTTCTTATAATTGCGCTTCCAAGGTCAATGGCAATACTCGACGCTCATTACTATGATCAAACATGTCCACAAGCTGAAAATATAATCTTAGACACACTTCGAAATGCTTCGTTATATGACCCCAAGGTTCCAGCTCGTATCCTCAGAATGTTCTTCCATGACTGTTTCATAAGGGTATGCTCTCTCCCTCTCTCTCTCCCTCTCTCTCTGGGAATATGAATTGTTTAACTATTAATCATACAGGGATGTGATGCGTCGGTATTACTGGACTCAACTCCAGGAAACAAAGCAGAGAAAGATGGTCCTCCCAATATCTCACTCCGATCATTCTACGTGATTGACGATGCCAAAGCTAAACTCGAAATGGCATGCCCACGTACAGTTTCATGTGCTGATATCATTGCGATTGCTGCAAGAGATGTAGTAGCCATGGTAATACCAATATCTTGATCAAATAGCAATACCATGTAACCCAAATCTGCATTCTAAATGAAGGAAATCATTGGATCAATGGATCACATTTAAAAAAGTTAATATAACTTACTTATCCAATGATCCTTCATCATTTGAGATGTAAATTTGGGTTATATAGTATTTTCAATGTTAATTATGAGTTGAATAAATATTATGATTTACATGACTTAAAAACACGACAAGACCCTTGAAGGTTCCCAAAGGTTATTGAAAGGCGTAACCCCTTCACCTTCTATTGATCATTTATCTCACTCTTGTGATAATTTTTCCAGTTTGGAGGTCTATATTGGAATGTACTCAAAGGAAGGAAAGATGGAAGGGTATCAAATGCCAATGAAACCATTAACTTACCAGCTCCATCCTTCAATGTAACTCAACTTATTCAGAGCTTCGTCAAGAGGGGTCTCGGAGTTAAAGATTTGGTTGCTCTTTCTGGTGGCCATTCTTTAGGGTTTTCCCACTGTTCTTCTTTCGAAGCCCGACTACGCAATTACAGTTCAGCCCATGATATAGATCCGACCATGGACAGTGAATTTGCAGTAAACCTGAGGAAGAAATGCCCGAAACCAAACAAGGATCGCAATGCAGGAGAGTTTTTAGACTCTACTTCATCAAGTTTTGATAACAACTATTACAAAAGAGTCATGGCAGGAAAAGGTGTGTTGGGATCAGACCAAGCATTGTATGGGGATTACAGGACCAGATGGATTGTTGAGGCATTTGCCAAAGATGGAGGTTTGTTTTTCAGAGAGTTTGCAGCTTCAATGGTGAAACTTGGAAATGTAGGTGTTATTGAAGATGGTGAGGTGAGGGTCAAATGCCGAGTTGTAAATTGAGAGAGAGAGAGAGAGAGAGAGAGAGAGTTGACATAAGTCAAAATGTCTTTTGAAGTGGAAGGGAATAAGTTGTAAGTCACATTGATAATATTACAAACCCTAATTGTGTTCATTATATAACTTTTTTGGGCTGCTACTGTCTATGCATGAAATTTGCAATCAACTTGATGTAATGCTAGAGTGATCCTTTTCACATAGCTTAGGTAAGAGTTAAAGCTATTCATTTCTTGACACAAGACTCGCACAAATCGAGTATTTTTTTATGAAAAATGAGATGGAGAGACAAGAACCATTTCATACAAATGGGTATGTTCTCGAAATTATTTAATTTGAATAAGCCATTATTATTGTGCATGGTGATTTTTGCACAATAGTTGAAAAAGACAGATATCTCTCTTGGTGAGTTCGTGTTCATCTCGAGTGTCGAAGATACCGTGACGTGGAAAGGGTTGAGAGGGCCAAATGGGCCTAAAGAGTGATGATGAATTTGCTTCAGGAGCTGTCTCGTCGATTCCAGCAGGTCGTAGGAGGTTCCTGGCACAAAGAAAACGAGTTAGAAGGGTGCCGGAGTGTTTTTTGGCGTATTCCCTCCGACGATTAAGTCAGTTCTTTGAGAGAGAAGAAGAAAAAAAATACTGTTTTGCGTTCTTTAGGGGTGGATTTTGCATACATTTGCACTACATTCTTGGGGGCTACTTATACCCACTAAATGGTTATCATTACTGAGGATCTAAACTGTAGGTAGTGCACAGTCATGAGACAGTGTGCCCCCTATTTTGCATGGAGGAGGCCCCATTATTAATGGCTCTAGAGCCCGAACAATGAAGGCTCTTTCTTCAGTGTAGATGTATTAAATGAGTGGATCCTGGAGCATTTAATTCTCCTTATTTTGGACTTCTCCAGCCACTATGGACGTCCCATCAATTGAGGATTTATTAAATATTTGCTAGAGATGGTTGTATGTCAACAGGGGCATTCTTATCTTTTTACCCCTCATCCTGCACCATATGCCACGTGCTTGTCTTCTCATGGTTGAGTGTCTCGTTCGTTCTGCCATTTCTGATCTCATTGTGCAGAGCACCATCATCATTCCTTATTTAGTTGAGATTGATCAGTTGTCAATCAGTAGCCTCTCCTAAAGCTGGAGACGCATGACAAGATCAAAGTTTGAGTATCCTTGGAGCCGAGGACACTCGGAGTGGAGGTACCTTCGGTGTCGAGGATGTGTGTCAGTATCTGAGTGCAAGACGTGCCTCGGTGCTAAGGACACGTGGTTTCATGAGAGGGAAAGATGTGTCTTAGTGCCGAGTGCACATGGTCATCTTCAGAGACAAGGTGTGCCACGGTGCTGAGGCCACGTGTCTACGGCCCATTCCCTTCTCAAGAGTGTCTCATCAATTATGTAGCAAATCTAATTGGGTTAGACTTCTCTCCAGTTTTCAACTCAAATTTAGCAGTTGTCAGGATAATATTGCCTAGGCGTTATTAAGAGACCACGTTGGTGATTTGTTATGATTCCATTTTTTTTGACGATTATAGGTGTTTGAACTAGCTGGTGCACATCTTGATTAGTTCCATTGCTAATCCAGTCATAAGTATGTCAGTTATGTCGAGATTAAGGTATTCAGGAGAAATAAATATCATGATCTAATTCTATAGTTATTAAAATTCGAATTCAAGATATTTGACTTTATGACCCATCCCTATTACTGCTCGAGCTTCTATGAGGGTTGATTTGATATGATTCTATTACTCCGACTAAAAGCATTGGCAGCAGTTAGAGACAAAATATTGAAAAAAGGAACGGATTTTGGAGTTTGGACCTTAATATTATGCGTATACGGGCATTCAAGCCCATATTAATACCACTGGGCCACGTGGGTCAGTAGTCCCAAACCGCTGTCCAGTATATAAGGCCGCAAAGATCGTCCCATATATCATCAACTATATGTAAATTATGTGTGAATGATTTTGAGAGAAATATTGGTGGTTGTTAAATGAGTCTATTTGAAATCGACGAATAAACTTATTAAATCCTACCATATTTTTATATTATAGATGATATTTGGTAAAGGTAATTTTATAGTACCAAAAAAAAAAAATTCAATATTATACTAAAAGTTACGATCTTTAAAAGTGAAGGTACAATTACTTGAAGTAATTTCTTGATCGATCATGAATATCTTCCGATCAATTAGAACTTCATTTTTAAAACGTGTAAATTGATCTTGATGATGCCTAGAATAAATCCTATATACGAGCTCGGGAGATGAGGTCAGACAAGGAGGTCAGTTCAGAAGGCCAGACTGGACATCTATAGCTCGGGGGTCCTAACCTTGGGCTTCCCTCAGACAGGACAAGAAAGGAAATGTGAAGGAGACAACCGGCTAATAGAAAGCACTCCTAGAAGTGGTAGGAAGCTATAATCAAGGCACAGAATATCAACCGACCAAGATTTTCTCCTAAAATCATGGAGGATCCCACGGATGAAGGCAAAGATCTCGGTGTAGATCCCTTAGAAGATAAAAATTGCACTATAAATATTGTATTATATCTTCATTGCAAAGGACAACACCATATACCCAAGAGGCAATCCTAGAGGCTACAGAGCCATGACAAAACCCTAATTTCTTTCATATTGTATTGAATAAGCACTCAAGTGATCAATAAAGAAAAAGGAGCACGAGCCTCCATTGAAGAGTGGACT
>CM042201.1:19498770-19511058 GCA_023539305.1 Ilex asprella | reverse complement strand
GTTTTCACACCCACTGCTCATTCGCGGTGAAAAAGCATCATCAGATCTAATTACTTATAAAAGATGTAACTTAAATTATTTTTTAAATTATAACTTCTATTTCAGAAAAGTATAACTTAACTTCACTAAGTATAAATTTCGGTACAATATCGATTTGGGTACTGTAATCTTCCTTTCCTCCCACGAAAAAAATTATGCAAAATAAGCGTTCAAAAAATTGTTAAATAACATGATATTGATATCTTAGCGACTCTCACATGGCCATGGCCCATGTGGTTGTTTGCACTATATACCTCGAGGGGGAGAAGGGGGGAGGGGAGGGGGGGGGGGCACGTTTTGCTTGATTTTCTTAGAAAAAATCGAACAGCAAAGGTGCAAATGAAATGACATGTCCTGACACATTGGCAGCACCAGCATTCCGTCACTTCCATCTACAATCAACTTTACATAGGAAAAGGCATTTGAGTAAACAAAACGCTTACTATTGGAAGATTTAGAAAGAATCAGATGTGTGGAATCTTATATTTTTGATAATATATAATATTTTTTTAATTTAAACTCGTAACATTTAACTCATAATAAATCAACTTTATCAATACATTAGGAATATTTGAAAGAACGGTGTAATGTATATAATTTTGAGAGGGATGTTGATGGTCGTTAGATGAATCTATTTAAGACTGTCGAATAAGTTTATTAAAATTTATTCTATTTTATATTATACACCAAGATCCACCGTCAAAATTGAGTTTAATATGCCTAGTTTAGTGATAATGAACTTTGTATGACAGGCAAATGAAGAACTCCTGGTGATGCACTCTTCCAGATAGATTGGATATGAGTTGATTTCATGATTCTTATCCTGGTACCTCAAGTTCAAATTCCATACGAGTGGTTGAATTTATACGTGTAGTTTACAAGTGATTGCACACAATTAAAATTTATTATTAAAATTATGGTTGAGTGTGTAAAACATAGAGGGAGGAGTGCTAATGAATCGAATCGAGATTGGTTCATGAAAATATTCGAGATGGGTTTAAGACAACTTTTAAAATATAATGTTCAAGCTACGCTCATTAATTTTTCATCCAAATTTTATAATTGACTCTACGGTCTGTTTCAAAATTATATTTTATTTAGACATAAGATATTAAATATAGGAAATGCTTTGTGTATTGACATCTAACCATACATGGTAGAATTTGAAGAAAAATTGGAAATAATCGGTTACATCCATATTTTAAAAATACATAAATAATTAATTGAAAGTTCTCAATCAATAATCGTCGACAAGAGCAAAGCCGTCAAAAACAATGGCTATACAGAGTCATATAATGGTGAATATGAAGAATACACTTAATTCCTCTAAGACCCACAATTTGAAGAGTAATGTTATATATTTTATATTTGTATTCCAAATATGTATTCTAAATTAACGAGAACCATTAGATGAGTGAGTCCTATCAACTTTTTTCATTTGGACTCACTCATCCAATGGTTCCCATTGATTTGATATGCACATTTGAGATACAAAGTATTACTTGAATTTGAATATACTATTTGGAGCAGTTTTAAATTAGTTTTAGAAAGCAATTAATTCTATAATTAATGTTGTTTATTAATTATTTTTGTACCCAAAATACTTTCAATTGAATTAATAAAAAAATATTATTTTATGCACTTTGTTGATTGAGATGTATCTATCGATCCCAAGAGATTTGGAGCAACAAATTCAAATTTGTTTTTGTTTCAAGATCAAACTCAGCCTTTTTATACTCATATTTAATGTGTAATATTAGAATTTAAATGTATTAATATAATTGAGCCGAATTAAGATATTATTAACAGACTTTGTAATTAAATTAATGTTCAATTAAAAAAATATAAATGACGTGTTATTTGAAGATAATAAATAATAAAAGACAAAAAAGTATGAGCTGTCGCGCCAAAGCAAGAAGACCCACGTGACAAGGTCTCTTCCTTCCTCCGGGTCGGTCGAAGTGACTACTGTTTGTTGGGATAATTACAGAAAATGCGTTGTCACCGTCTGATTGGTTTATCGATCATTTCATCGTACGAATGATGTTGACGTTTTCAACGCCACTCACGACTACCCAAAACCCATTTTATTTATTTAATACTAAATAAATGTGAGCAGATATTATTAAATTTTCCTTTTGTGTTACTTCAGATTTTGTTCTCTTTACAAACACACCCAAAATATTTCTATATTTGTATCTCCTCTTTTTTCCTTTTATTGCCCTATTTTTTTAGCTTTGTTCGCTCTTTTGCAGCTTTACCAAAACTAGATAGCATTAAGGTTTCCTTATTTTAATTTTTTATTTTTAGTTAATTACACTTCAACCCACATAAGATTTGTTATTTAATTAGATAATTCTTTATTTGGTTGAAAAATAATACTACAATCCTATCATGTTTGTAACTCACCGAATAATTGCCCAATACAATTATACTTCGTACGTAGAAATACCCATCGACTTAAAGATGATTTGAACATTTTTTAGTGATATATTATACAAATTGTGCATGTAGACCCATGAGCAAACTCTTTATAATTTGGAATATGACATTACCAAAGGGTATACAATTAAAATGTTAAAAAAAGATTTTACCATTAAAATTAAATTTCAACAAAAAAAAAATTCTAACTTATCGACCTCATTTTTACTCGGACCAACAACTGATATTATTTCTCTCTATCTCTTTGTCTTTTTCCTATATTTTCTTTTAATACGTCGTCTCCTCTCTTCTTTTTTGTATCTCCTTCTTCTTCACAGACACTGCATAACAAAAAACTATATATACGTGTCATCACTTCAAATCTCAACTACATTGTAATTGCGGCCACCCCTATTATTAGCCTTACCACTTTTCCAATATTGATTGTAAAGTCCATGGTCGACTTGAGAATTTGTTGATTCTCTTTAACTTGTGTAAATATTAAAAAATTATTAAATAGAGGCATCAAATCCACACACAATGGTTTGACCATCCAACAACTCAATCTCAACCACCCAAATTTGCCACCGCCAAGACACATATACACGCCCACATAAGTATAAAACCACTCACTCATATTCCGATATACCATTATTGTTGACCTATCGTCACCACACACCCAACCATCATCATCACTATTGCTAGACACAAACCTAACACCAGTAGATCAACACAAACATCCAACATGAACCAATACAAAAGAGAGAGATATTGTATTAATTATAGAGAAGGGTGATTTGGGTTGTTAATTGGCATGACATGGAAAAGGTCAAAGAGAGGCTAGCTTTTTGTTTGGGTTTTGTTGGACATGATGAGAGACTTGCCAAACATGATTTCTAAATTAGACTTCGAAAGAAGTACTTGACAAGTGTTGATTATGGTAGTGATAGAATTGATTTGACTAGAATGGTTTTGTTATACAAGAAAATGGTGGGGGCAAATAGTATAAGTAGTACAACTAGAGTTGGATTGTCTCTTGATTTTAAGTCTTGATGCATGCAATGTAATATCTACGCATAAAATATAAATAAACCTACACAAAACAAATTTTTGAAGGGTGATATGTCCTTCTCAGTACTTTTTTTTTTCAAACCATCATTGCTTGGAAGTGCTAGTATCATTTTTCACATGAGAAGGGGTCCATATGAAGAAAGGCCAAACCTTAGGGGTTTTACTTACGGAGAAAAAACCCTTAGGGGGGTTTTGTGTAATTAATCAGTTTTTTTATTATTTAGGGTTGTGTTTCTTGTTCTTTGCCTTTTTGTGGTTAAGACTTGACAGTAAAAGGCAAAGATTCGCAGATAGATAGATGATGAATAAGGAAATATAAGGTTCTGTGGCTTGTAAATAAAGAGATTGATATATCAACAATCATCAGATCTTTTCTGTCTTTTTTCTGCCTATATAATTCTGGGTATTGGGTTAGCGTTTATGCAATTTGTTTTATAGTTTCAGCTGTGTTCCTCGTGTAAATCCTGTCTCCAAGGTCGTCACTCTTATTTTCTTCAAAAACTTTGATACCTTCATGTCATTCAGCTCTGGATCTTTGTGGAGTTTCTGGGCTGTGAATACAATTTATTTTTCATTTTCTTTGTTTTTCTGATGGGCGAATGCTATTCTGCACACCTTAGTGTCTCTGGTCAACAAAAATTCCTAGGGTTTTCTGCGTTGTGAATGCTCTTGTCAACATAATTTTAGCCGTCTGTGTTTTTTTGGTATGTAAATTTTCTACGGTTTTGGTTTTCTAACTGTTCTTGTAAAGTTTTTGACAACAATCTGTGTTTTGTTGTGTGATTTTTCTTGAAAATTCTGGATTTAAGATTTTTTCCTCAAAAAAATTGAAACTCTTTCCCCCGTGAGCTCCGGTCTGCAACTTTTTCTGGGGGGTTTTGCACTTTCTGGTGAGATTTCGGCCTGTCTTTGTGGATCATATTGACGGTGATCTTTATTTAGGGCTTCTTTGACTTCATATATAACACCCATGTTCTTATAATTGTAATACAGGATATGGTGAGAGGAAAGGTTCAGATGAAGAGAATAGAAAATGCAACGAGCAGGCAAGTGACCTTCTCAAAACGTCGAAACGGGCTGCTAAAGAAGGCCTATGAGCTATCTGTTCTTTGTGATGCTGAAGTTGCTCTGATTATTTTCTCTCCCAAAGGAAGGCTTTATGAGTTTGCAAGCTCCGAGTAAGCTTCTTATTTCAATTTCAGTTTACACTGTTTTGATTCGACTAATCTCAATCAGTTCAGTGTGTACGTGTACAATGATCTTATGCCTTTCTTCTGCTCTTTAATTTGATGCAATAAGGTATGGCCATGGTGTACTTCCAGAGAACTTGGTACGATGAACTAGGTTTTTAAAGTAGCTTAGGAAGCTGTGTGTGTGTTTGTGTGTGTGTGTGTGCGTGCGTGTGTGGAGTGGGCTGAATCAAATCCAACTGAGAGATTTTATTCTGATATACTCCTGTTTGTTCATTGATTCTGTGGACAAACTTGTACATTTCAACTATTATATTGCGTTCTTTTGTACTTTTCATTGTCATGTAAGTAAAGAAGCACTATACTACATCGTTAAGTTAGGTTTGCCTTTACAGAATATCTGCTGCCTATGATCGGAGGGTAATGAAGCTTCTACGGTCATCTATACATTTATTTTCTTCCCCTCCAAAGCCATGTTCATTTGGATCTGCAAAGTCATGGGCTTTTGGTACCAGTCTCATTGATTCGTTCTCTGATATTCATCACCTAATCTCTATTGTTTCTGATCATAGAAGGTCTGAAATTAGCATGTGTGTGTGTGTGTGTGTGCTTGTGCTTGGCTGAGTCAAATCCAACAGAGAGATTTTATTCTGATATACTTGTGTTTTTCATTGATTCCGTAAACAAACTTGCACATTTCAAGTTTTATTTTGCGGCCTTCTGTACTTTGCTTAGTGTTATGAGTAATGAAAACGTTTAACAAGCACTATACTACTGCTTGAAGTTGTGTTTGCCTTTTCTGAATTCACCAGTTTTTGGTATTTGGCTCACCTGATCCCTTAGATCCACCCCACCCCACCCCATCCCACCCAACCAAAAAAAGAAAACGTTTACTTGAGCACATTGGAATACGAACCTCCTTATATTTGTCTAATCTACACTTAGTTAGAAACTTTGCTTGGGATAGCATTTGATGTAGATATGGCCTTGGTAGATTTGGACCGCAGAATAGTTGCGATTTTTGTGATTTATGTTTTTTTTTGGGTAAGTAAATTGAAATCTTATTATCTGAACAAGATATGCAACATAGCTAAAGTTTGTCACTGTCACATTGAGCATAACCTTACAAGAGAGATGTTCTAACACTATTCTAGTAGATTAGGCAATATATTCCCACAACCCAAGAGACGAAGTGAAAAAGAAGTCCCCCAATCCAAAAATATAAGGAACAAACACATGCCCAAGTGAAAACAGTAAAATAATAGTGAAGGGATACATACAATACTTTCCTTACATCCCAAGGGAGCAAGTACTAGTGCATTAGGGGCGGCAATAGTGTCGTGTTCGGATCGCGTCATATTGGGTTCGGTTCAAGACACATCAACCCAAACACGACCTGCGAATTAAACGAGTTGGATATTTTGGACACGAACACAATTTGATTCAAAACACGACTAACTCGACATGACCCGTGACCCAAAATTTACATAGGTCGTGTCTGGGTAAACACGATCCACCCGCCTAACACAACTCAACCCGACATGATCCAATCTGTAAAATTCTATACAAAAGACTCGTTAGAAACCAAACCTGTTGTGTCCTTAGGACAAATACTAAAAATTTGATTTTTGTGCAAGCAATACATACAATTGGGTTCATTAGATAGGTAAGAAAGACATTCAAAACTTATAATCATATAGATTATCATCTGAATTATTCTTCTGATCATCATATGATCCCCTCATGTCACTTTTAGTACATACATAGATATGCATACATATAAGTACACATATATAACATTTTGGAAGCACCCATAACCTCATCAAAAAAGGAACAACATCTTCATGTATAAAGATATGAATGTTGTGATGAACGAGACCAATCACACATAATCATCATAGCCCCTCCCACATCATCTCTTCATTTGGTTAACCTATACGTACAGTCAGACCAAATCGAGCTCCACACACACACACACACACACACATATATATATATATATATCGAGAGAAAGAGAGAGAGGAACCAATTCGAAGATTGGTTACAAATCTGTGTGCAGATCTGCATATGTGTGTGATAAAGAGAGATGTAGTGAAGACGCTGTCGTGCAGATCTATGTGTGTGTGAAAGAGTGAGAGAGATGCAGTCGTGTAGAAGAACATATCTGTGAGAGAAAGAGAGAGAGAGAGAGAGACCCTAGTCTGGTTGGTGGTTAGTGAGGCTGACAAAAGGGAGACTGAGGTGGTGATGAACGACAGTGAGGAGGATGGAGAGGTGAGAAAGAAGCAGAGTAAATGTGAGGTTTGAGATATGAAATGAATTTAGGGTTAGAGATCCAACAACTAAGTGCATTTATATAGTATTGGGTTATTCGAGTTGAAAAACGGGCTAAGCAAGTTCGTGTCTACCTGATTAAATACACAAGGCAATTGAGTCAATTTTGGGTTGAACTCGAAAACGGCCTATTAACACTTTGTGTTGGGAGGGTCGTGTCATACACGAGTTTTTGTCAAAAATAGTCAATTCAAACTCATTTATTCATATTGTGTTTGTGTCGGATTATTGTGTCGTGTCAAAAATTATCACTTCTACCAGTGCTATATGTCCCAATAAATTTTCTCTCCATAAAGTTTTCTTATTCATCCTTCTAATTGTATACAACTCTTTTTTATATTTTTTACTTCTACGTTCTTAAAAATTTTATGTCATCGACAAACGATTGAATTAGCATGTTAAACGAGGTGGTCAACTTTACTATTCATTCTCTTGCACAGTTTATAAGCATTTTGGTTGCTTTTCTTTATCTCAAATGAACTGAGGCTAGTATTTTCTCTTTGAAATATAATGTCAAAAAAAACCTGAGATTTCCAACTCACCAATTTCTTTCCCAATTTGCTTTCTGTTCCATTTTGTTGACTACTACTTCAACTTAATTGTTCTCTTCCTTCTCTCTTGCCTCTTTAATTGCTTCCTTAACTTGGGTCTGCTCAAGTTTTTCTACTTCATTGGGATTGTAATCCTCTTTGTCCTCCACTAGAGTGTCTTCAAAGTCCACTCCTTTGGAGTAAATTCATCTTCTTCAGCACAATGAACTCAATGCTCGTTGGATAAGAACTCACGGTCATATTTAGACACAATACTCTCAATAAAATCAATTTCCAAACATGATGTGGAGATTTTATTACTCTAGTATACTTCCAAATCACTGGATGTATAACCTTTTGAAAACTCCTAATATCTTTTCTTCTTTCTTCTCTTGGACTCTTCAGGCAGGTATTTATTGGATATGCTACCCCAACATCCCACAAATCACATGCATGTAGTAAGAAGAAAGATGATTATTATTCTCTTACAGTTAGAGAACACCAATTCATTACACTAAAGATTCATATTTGGCAATTCATCCTATATCATCATGATTCTGATGATTGTATTCTTGAATTCAAGGATCTTTGTGTCTCTGGTATCACTTGTTGGAATTACTCCAATAACTCTGATATCACCTGGTTGGGAAGAGAAGAATAAGTGGCAAAAGCAGAAATCTAAACTGAAGAAGAAGAAACAAACTTGTCTTTAGGTATTTACTCTCATTTACAAATGAAGGCATGGGACGCTTTATTTATCTTTTCCCATACATGCATTTCTACAATACATTCACTATATCTATCAACGCATCTACGTGTTCCATACCAATATTTTGATACACAAAATGCGTGAGTAGTGCATAAACGTACTGGAACTTATACAAGTGACTCCTACCATCACATGTAACACATACACCCACCTATCAACAACAAAAAAAGAAAATTTTGAACAAGTAAATAAATTAAGAGGTTACGTAATTATCATGTTGAACAAGCTAGATAATAAATTAAGAAGTTAAGTAATTATCATGTTGAAGAAGGTAGTGGTATATCGAAATACCAACGGCTCAAAGAGCCTTGGTGGCATTATATCTCCAAAACACTTGATGTGCCAATGAAATGTATGTTGGAACAGAAATTTCAAAAGTCGTTGATAGTATGTATCGAATATCAAAATTTTTCCTTTAAAACTCTACAAAGCAGAATTAGAGTTTACCTTCAAGATCCCTAGAGATTGATATCGTCTCAGCACGAACACAGAGCAGAACAATGACTACAGCTCGACGAACCTCACAGTTTGCTGTCGTATATCCTCCAACGTCAGAATCCGGTTGTAGTGTGGGATGCCAAGGCCTCCGAATTCTTGCTCTTTCTTTCAGTCTCCCTAAAAAATGTGAGTAAAGATAGGATGTTGAAATAGAGAACCTCTACGTCTATATTTAGGTTACAACAAAGACCCTAAGGAGAAATAAGGATGAGCTTAGAATTTCTATGTTGAACCCAAAACAAACATCTTATAACCCATTATTAATAAGTCAGTCCACTAAAGAATTATTATTGATCTCATGAGTCTTATCTCAAAATTATATTTAAACTCTTTATTATTATATGTTTAATAATTTCTCCACGTTTAAGATTATAGATGTCTATTAATTAAATAAATCACTGACAATTATATTTAATTGATTATTTTTATTCCTTGATCGAACAAAACTTATTACCTTACTTTATTAAGAAAGGTTCTCCAGCCACCGTTGCTGCTTTTGAAGTAGAGTAAGTCCTCTTGATCGAACCATTAGACATCTATGTATTGACTCACTATTTGTCTTTTTACTATTGATTGCTTTATTAATTGTTCATTAAAAACTCTGTCTACACACTTGACTGTTGATTGTGCATAAACTTATTTTGTACATCATTAGGTATTATTTGAATATGAATGGGGGGTTTGTTACCTAAAGTATGCAAATAGTGTGTATTGGTATTTTACTTATTTCGTTGCATCTTTAAGCACTACAGTTGCATCTTCAGTATCATACTTGTCATTGATAAACTAAACATTAAAATTATGCCTTATAACTGCTTCTGTTTTGCGTTAATCAGCATGCAAAAGACAATCGATCGATACCGCGGAAGTGCAATAGAAGAGCAAAGCAACAATGCTGGAACTGAAGAATACATGCAGCAGGTCAGATTTCCTTAGTAAAATAAGCAGTAGCAAAAATATTTCTTTCAGAAGTTTTGGCATCAATGAAGATCACAGACAAGATAGTCATGAAATATTGATTAAATTGTCTTGTGAATGGCTTAATAATCTGTTGTTCTAAGATAGGTTTGAAATTTTTTAAGTAGCTTTTAAGTTTGTGAGATTAATAGCGTCTCATACCAGCATTGTTTAGAGCTGGACTAATGTAGTTTTAAACTTATTTCCTAAATTATCGTTATGTTTATGAAAACGTGTTTTTGAAAACATGTTTTCAATGCAAAAAGTATATACGACTTATTTTTCAAAAAACGCTTTTAGTAAAAAAAATAACTATAGTTTGATAAGTAAGTTTAAAAACACGATATTTTGATAATAAAACAAAAATTTTAAAACACTATAAACCGGTAAACAGTTCATATGAACTGTATTATGTCTTAACGGGCATGCAAGCAAGTCCGATAGTCTGTGATACAATACTGCTATTGAATAATTTTCATATACCATTGATGGTTTATTGCTCTGTAAGTTATTTTTACTTGTTATACTAATTCAATGCAATGATTTAATTGATTTACTGTGTTAGTTTTAACTAGGCATTCAATACTTGCTGTTTCAACTTTATTGTCAGTCGTATAATTCAACTGGCAAACCACAAAATGAAAACCTGTCAGCTGAGGGATGTCGCGTCACGTCTAGTTGTTTCAAGGTTGATTGGACTGACCATGTCTGTTAGTAGCGCTAGTGGCGTGTATACTAAAACATTTCTCAATGTGCTTGTACGAGGATGGCAGGACCAAGGAAATTCGTGAGCTTTTAGTCAACATTTGTTTTCGTCCATGTTGGTTGATAAAGATAATAATGCAGTTGATCTTAATCTGACTAGTTTTAAGTAATTGTGTGAATTGTCTAGACATTTATTTGATATGTTTATTGGTTGTGTCGAAAGTATTTGAATTGACACATAGACCTCTTAAACAAAAAATCTAAAATTAGAAATTAATAACGACCAAACTAAATTTTAAAAATACCTTTATCAATGGTGGGCGAGAATACTATTTAGAAGATCATAATAATCCAAAAAGTAATATTGAAAAGATCATATATTCCCATCAACATAGCTTGAATACAAATTATCTCCATTTTTTGGTGGTCAGAAAAATTAGCTTCATGAACCCCCAAGAAATACTAATTATCTTTGTTAGTTACTATAAATCAACTGCAAATAAACATAAACTACATTAAGTATGCTTATCAAGTAAGTTAATTATATTACTAAGAACCAAATTAAATTTAACAGTTAAATAGTTATAATTATTATATACAATTGATAAATAATCATTATAATACTGATAATATGAAAAATATTTAAATAATTTCTTTTTTTTAGAATATTTAATTGTTGATCATTTGACAAAGCGTTTTGAAAATTTTCAAGTAAAACATTTTCGTTTCTAAATTCAACTGAATTCTAATAATATATGTTATGGCTAATATTCTTTCAATCAATCCAATTTCCAAATTTGATTGGAGTCTAATAATATATGTTATGACTAATATTCTTTCTGTCAAACATATATCCTAATGATTCTCATGTTTGT
The DNA here is from genome assembly GCA_023539305.1 of Ilex asprella. NCBI lineage: Eukaryota > Viridiplantae > Streptophyta > Magnoliopsida > Aquifoliales > Aquifoliaceae > Ilex > Ilex asprella. The sequence continues at coordinate 19,499,669 of CM042201.1, read as the reverse complement.
ACTTCAAAAGGAAAGGGTACAAGATGATGGGAAATCTTCTTGCAATCTTATCTTTTTTAAAAATTCTTTTCTCTTAAGATTGCCTTTCAAAGTTGAAACGTAGGAATCGTGATGATCTAGGGGGATCTTCCTCAAGAATCAAAGTAGCTCTAATTGCAATGATGGTAGGGGATGTTTGAAATCAAGTACTTCTTCCGTATAACATGTTGAGATTGGAGTGTGACTAAGAAGCGAGTTCTTAATTAAAAACTCTCATTTTCTCGTTGAGGTACGTAAGGGCTTCTTGTTCACCTGCCACATTGTTTTTTTATTATTATATTAATTATAATTGTATTTGATACTTAACCAGTTCAGAATATCTCCACAATCATTGAAATAATACTAATTCCAAACAATTTATGGTTATTTCTCTCTTCAAAGTCTTGAATCTTTTGTGAATATTCTTCTTCCAAGCCACTATCCACCATTGTACCACCTCTGCCACCACAAAACACCACCACCTCCATCTTGAACCATGACAACACCATCCTCCACTTCACACAAACCCACAAAAGAGAGAGCTTTGATCCTCCTACCTCCACCTCCATCATTATTGCTACCACGAACAACACGCACACATGAACGGAATCTTCCAAAGGCTAAGTCGGGGATAAATGAACACCATCACATTGCCATGGCCTCTCCACCCATGACCCAACAATAAATCTCTATCACTACAAATCCAATTTCAAATCCCAATCGTAAAATTGTCTAATTGATTACGAGTAGCATTGTGCAGCTAGGAGGTGGGTCTATAGTATTATTGAGGGTTCAAGGGGAGGGGGCAATGCGGTGTCTTGGTTGGAAGCGAGAGCGAGAATGGGCTACACCATTATTGGGGTGTCTTTTACACATCTTAG
>CM042201.1:19486797-19498370 GCA_023539305.1 Ilex asprella | reverse complement strand
ACACACACACACCACCAACACAAAAAAAAAATGAAAAAGGGGGAAGGAAAGAAAGAAAGATAGTGGTGATGTATAGGGCATGGATTTGGATTTGTGTTTGGATTTAAGCATAGGTATGATTTGGATTTGGGTCCAGGCAAAATTGTCTTTTAATTATAATCATTAACAGCGTCCAATGATTGGAGGCAAAACTCGGAAATTTGACTCCTTGATTGGTGGGATTGACTTGTATCCATGTAGTAAAAAAAACACATCTATTAATAATATTACATGTACCTAATTTTAAAACCCAACACATTATAATTATAAGATTGATAATGGATCATTCAATATTGAGATTGACTGCAAAATTCCTAACTTTTGGTGATTTAGGTTTCACGTGTGAAAGACCGAATAATGGAGAAGATCATGATTGTTCTCTATAAGTAATGAACATTATAGAAACTTTCATAGCTTTAGTGGTATAGGGCAGAAAGCTGGCCTACTGCATCTGATAACAGCAGCTGCATTCTTGTTTATAATCCTAATTGCTCTCACATTAAATTACCTTTGTACTATGATTCCCTGAACTAAGTTCTGAGGATACTCCATGGGATCATGACCAACTACATTGCCTTTGCCAGAACTTTAATTGCTTCTTTCCCGATTCCTAATGATAATTGATCGCTTGTGCAGCACTTGAAGATTGAAGCAGCAAACATGGCAAAGCAGATACAGCTCCTTGAAGTTTCTCAACGGTTCTTCTCTTAGTTGTTACCTTTTCTTTGTGTTTGTTACTTAGAAACTCTTGAATCCTAGGGCATTTATCCTTTAACATGGAGTTTGGAATGTGTTAGGAAGCTTTTGGGGCAAGGTTTGGGGTTGTGTTCAGTTGATGAACTCAGAGAGATAGACAGCCAGCTGCAGCAAAGCTTGAAAAACATCAGGGCCAGAAAGGTAATTATAAAATTCTACCGAAAACATTGGTCAAAGTTTGCTGTAAATGATCAAAATAATTGGTTGCATTGCTTAAATTCCAGACTCAATTGTTCAAGGAGGAAATAGAACAACTAAAAGTAAAGGTATGATGAATCAGGAAACTCTAATGTCTTCTAGTTTTGTTTTCTAGTTTGAATTGTTTAATTAATATGTAAACCTTTTTTTTTCTTTCTCAAATGCAGGAGAGACTTTTGTTAGAAGAAAATGCCAGGTTATGCCAAAAGGTAATATTTCTTTTTTTTGTTTCGATTAAGTTCTCATACCATTCACATAATACTTTTTGATTAGTACTTGGAGATCCTAAGATCGTTAGGGTTAAATTGAACTAAAATCTTACTTGAATTATTGGCACCCTACTAATAAATCGGCGATTGTCATAGAATGACCTCATTGCCATCTTTAATGCTGTTGAGATGAGAGACTATCCATTTTGTTTCTTTAAAAAGATCCCTACAGTTGATATGCGACGAATATGGTGCAAAATGATGCTTAGAAGTTTTCTTCACGGGTGTGATATATTATGCCACAATCTTCTCCTGTTGTTTTTTGTGGTACTTAGAGCTCATAAGTTGATATGTAGACTATCTATATAGACCTTGCAATAATAAGAGTTTCGTACATTGAACTGTTTGAATTGCATATATTACTCTATATGCAAGACACATGCAAGTGTGAAAAGGTTGTTCTCGAGTTATTTCAATGGGTGAAGACTTGATATGGCATTTGCTTCTGCATATTCTAATGGGTAATTTCCACCTAGGAGTAGATATTCAATAATGGGTAACACCGGGATGAAGTATGTAGAAGTGTTTTATAAGTTTTAGCTACAAACCTGTAATATACGTGTTTTAAAGCTATTTGGATCTTATCTAAAATGTTTACGCAACTAATATTACCGTCATTAATTTATATGGCGTGGAAGTCACGTAGTCGGGGGACTTTGGAGGATTCAAATGGGCTAAGATAGATCCCATCTGTGGACCCGTTGCCCTAAGAGAATGGATTTAGTTGACCCAACCACATTACATGTCGCTTGGTAAAATGTGTTTAACGACGTAGATAAATATGATTTTGGGCCATCGTTATGTATTTAATGTTTCAAAACCATGCCCGTAGAACAATTATGAGAAACCAAGGTTCTTCTCCATAGCAAGTCACAAGTATGTCACTATTGCCTTCACCAAACATTGAGTTTGTGCCATGATACGACACCTTAACTTAAAGCTATGATCAGATCCGATTGAATCTAATCCATTCAGATTTCACTTAGAGATCCAGCCGATTGGATCTGATCCTAGTACCCTTCTTGGTTTCAATATCTCTAGCTATTGCCGATAACATTTTTCCATCTATGATGTTAGAGTGGAGCGAAGCCATGGCAGAAAACACAGGCAAAACAAAAAGAAACCGTAATATACAGCCCAGGTATTAAGAGGTTTGAGGTGGAGACAGAATTGTTCATCGGATTGCCCGAAATGCGATGTTCATAGCTGCTTGGTTGAGGATCATCACAAATATTTCTAGTATGCCTATTGTAATATTGTCCTATTTTTCAACATAATGTAATCATATTTATCAATTATTTTAGACATGGGCCTGTAATATAAGTAAGATAATAATGCTCTATGGTTGGAATATTTAGATATTTGAATACACCTGTGTGTGTGTGAGAGAGACAATGGCCTAGGAAAGGATGGTGTCATTAGGGTAGTAATATTCAATAAGACACACAGACCGACATGAAGTTAGTGGGAATTATTGGTTAAATGAGAAATAAGGGAGTTGTTACATATTTTTATTAACCGAGTTAATCGAGAAATAAGCAAGATTTTATATATTTTTAGGAATCAAGTCGCCGTGAATATAGTTTAACATGACAAGAATTTGCTTATAGATGAATAATGTATAAATTAAACGAATATTGATATAAGACAATTTACAAGACTTAAAATCGAGACACAATGTGACAACTCTACTTGTTATGTAACGTCAATCTCAATCTTTATAGGTATACATATTCTCAAGTTCAACAACAGCTTACCTTTTCTTTTCTACTTTCTCAACTTCAATTATATCCTACCTTTATGATGCAGGACCCTAGTAGATTCATTTGCACATGTTAACAAACACATGGGAAATGGTCCTGCCAAAATGCTTACCCTACCCACCTCGGTAATGTCTACCACACGCTCCCCTATGACCTTTTCTTTTCCAATTCACAGCTACAAACCTACTCATTCTTTCATGTATGCAATGTCATACGGTAACACGTTACCATTTGTTGGTTATGAGATATTCAAATATAGTAAAATTATTTGTTGAAATTTAAAGTTTAAAACATGCAAAGTATACTAATAAATAGATGTGAAATCGTTACACAGAAGTGTTACACGAAAAATATTATAAAAGTGTAACAACAAACAATTACGAAAGTATAATATGCGAAAGTGTAACATCAAACTGTTATATGTAACGGTTTGTATAACTAATGTAAATACTAACTCGATTGCAGAACATGAGCTGTTATTGAATTTTAAGTAGATCAAGGCTAGTATTTGACGCTATGTCCTTAGGACAGATTTCACTCTACACACGGTGCTTATGGAATACCGAGTGTCTGTCTCTCAAGATACAATGATTTTTACACGAATAGAAGTAGAACTCCAATTTACTCGTCCAGCGAACCAAAACTTGTGTTATATACTCTTTAAACACACTGCTTAAATGCCGAAATGTAGACTGTCAGAATGTCTTAATAGACTGGTGAATAAATTTTATGTAGAATAGAAATGAGTCTGGGATTTATAGACACTCTGGTGACTTTTCGGACAGTTACCACACCAAAAGACACAACCCACAAGATGAAATGCTACAGCTAGAAGACATCACGAGTAACTGTTCTCCATGAATAGACATACCTTAAAACTTTGGACTGGGCTCAATGTTTAGGATAAATTCGAATCAATACAATTAATCAAAATGATATCGAATATTAAATTTGGATTAAAAAATTCACGCCCAATTTAATTAATTAAATTTTCTCCAAAAAAAATAGGGTTTGGTCTAATCCAAACACAAACCAACACCCAAGCAGGGCGTGGCGTGGCGGGCAGTGCACGTGAGTGGTCAAACCGAATGCTTGTAAGCGCTTGCTCCGCTCATAAAACTGTTATACCCCTCGAGACCCAACTTATAGAGCAATCTTAACATATATATGCCATCAATATGAGATTGATGTCAAATTCCATATTGTACATTTTTTATTTTCACATTTCAAGAGGGTCATTTTAGAACCTATTTTCTCATTCATTTCTTACTCGATTTGAGCAAGCGAATATACTACATTATTCTTCTTACGGAGTAGAATATGAACCCACGAAATTTTATTCAAAATAATAATCGGTTCTCACTTTATTTTAGGCTCAAAGTCGACCAAAAACTCAGTTTTTATACTTAGAAAAGTTTTAGTCCAACACCATTCTGTCACAAAAGCTTTTGAGACACTCCCTCTCTTTTCTCTCAAATCAATTGTCTCATTGTTTCTCAGAACATAGTCGGGTGTAGTAGAGTTCGTGACACATACGAGGGAGAAAAGTCACCCGATTCGACCCTTGGTGCAAGACTGCCAATTCTTTTTGTAAAAAGGCCGATTGTGTGCTGATCATTGGCTTGAATCGAAGGAGAAGCCATTTAAAAGATCAAGTCACTAACTATTCAGTCACGGTTCAATTCTCATGTGATATGGTCTGCTTTGTAGTATTTGTTACGCGTTCTAAACATGCATGATACAACAATTTGACCAAAATTATACATGGTCTCTTGGGGGTTTAGATGATTGTGGACCTTCGACTATTACAATCCACCCCTAAAGAACCACACATTTCCTTGTGGGACCAGTATATCAACCCCTCAAACCAGTTAATTACTGGGCCCAATCAAGTTGTAATGTGGGATCCATCCAAACTTGTTTATATTTGAACTTTGTCCAAACACATCTCAAAATGGGAATCGGCCCAGTGTTTGTTTATTTTCAATTTCCATGCAACAGAGAGAGAAGCAGCCCAATATTATCATGCTGCTACTAGTTTATGGGTTGATGCATGTACCTTAACCTACAGCTGATGATGCCATACCTTGCTCTATACACTCATTTTAATCACCTGTCAAGCAACCAATGCTTCAAATCATTGTCTTTTTTTTCCTCTTTCTCTTCCCTCGCAAATACAAACCACCTTTGAATTTTAAACAGTGCTCTCTCTCTCTCTCTCTCTCTCTATGCTTACTACAGTAAGAGCAGTCGTCAGGAATATATTGTAGGTAGGGGGAATCTTACATGATTTGCGGGAAAATATGAATATGGAGAAACATTTTATAAAAAATTACAATAATTAAACAAAATATGTCTGAATCTGATTGCTGCCTTTGATTTTCACTGCATCATTTGCTAAAAACATTGATTATAGAGTGCCATTTGTCAATAGGAACACGGAGCTCCGAGTGATTTGGACCTTTGTGCTATGTGCATGTGTTTTTATTAATTGGAGTGGTTCATGTGTCTTTATCATAAAGTAAGCTAGTACAATTAATGACTTAAATTGGCCTGCCCAACCCTCCATGAAACTTTGCACAATCCTCTCCAAGGGTTTCTATATATAACACTATGAATCATAGCCTAGCTGGGCTCAATTCATAAGTATTATGGTAGGGGGTCCCCTCACAAGTGGGCATTAGAGTGTACTTCCTCCAAGATTGATTTAAATCATGTGTAAGTATAAAAGAAAACCAATCAAATGGTTTAACCCACCTGGTGCGATCCGACCTGCCCAGGGTAGATCAAGCCCTCAAGGATTCTAGACCCTTCAGGGGTCATTAGTAGATATGGGTTCAAACTCGACATGCCCAAGGTAGATCAAGCCCTCAAGGGTTTGAGACTGTTCGGGGGTTTTTAGGAAAATGTGGGTTCAAACCCGACTATTAGGTAGATGTGGGTTACAAAGTCTCATAACCTCAGTTAAAGCTAGATCTCCACCTAATTCAACAGAATCTGAATCGCCCCCCAAACGAATTTGAACCTTTGACATAGTATAAGGTGCATTTATGGCACAAAACATTGGGGGACTAATACCACACCAATGAAATTGAAATGGAATCTAGATCAAAGCCTCTTAAGTCTCAAACCAAGCTTTGACTTTGTATTAAAACCTCAACTGAAAACCAATGGAGTATGAGTTTACAAACCTCATATGATAATTTAAAAGATGTTATTGTATCGTTATGGGGGCAATTAACTATAGTATATTTTTCTTTAGGTAAATATAAGTAAGTTGTTCCATTCACCTCGTTTGAAACAAGCCTACTTTTTCCTTTCCAGTACTGTTTATTGATTAACTTCTTTCATGCTATGCCAATCAATGGGACTAAACCAGTCCCAAAGGATACATCCAATCACTGTCCCCAAGACCTGTTGTGTCAACTAAAGAATAGAAGAAGCATTTGAAGAGGCAAAGTAGTGGACCCCGAACACTTCAAATTGCTCTTTCGACTGTAAAGTATGTGGGTGAGGACAATATCCATACTCAGAAGAAGACGAATGAAGGGATTCAGAAAGTCACAAGACTCATCATGTCATTGGAGGATTTTGGCCATGACTGACGGGAGGAATTTTGTGCAATTATTTTCCAACTTTATCCCTTTTTTACCGTATTTTTTTAACTTATTCATGGTTTGATAGATATGAATTAATCACAATACGTAGTTCAAGTGATAACAAAGACGAGTTATAAATCTAAATATTCTGAGTTTGAATTTTGACAATTTCTTGGAATTAAGCTATGAAAAATTTATTTATCGTGAATACCCTAATCCTTGTGCGAATGATTTTTCTTTGACCATACTCGAGAAAAGATTAGTCGAGGTGCAGAAAAAAAAATTAGAACTGAACTAAAAACAAACCGAAAAATTCAACTCGGAGGGGGTGAAACACTTAACCCACCAAACAACCAACACTAAACTCTTATGCCAGGTTAAAGAATCCAATTAAAAACTAATTAACTAATTAACAATAGGTGGAGTAATCAATCAACGGAATCTACTTGATTTTGCGGTACGGGTCTGCTCTACTCGCAAAATTAACTATTTAATATAAAAACGTGTTTGTAAAACCCACTTTTAACCTTGGTTGTTACATACATGACCTGTTGTGTCAAGAAAAGAATAAAAGTAAGGATGACAATGGATCAGGAAAAAATAGATATTCGTTCAAATCCGGCCCGTTTGAACTGGTAATGGACTATACGTATTGGATGGTTGATGTATACGGAAATACCCGTATAAACCCGTATGAAAATGGACTTACCCTTATCCCCGTCCCACCCACGCTAAACATACTCCCTAACTAAACATATTTACTGTAACTACCAATCTAGAAATATGGTAATCAAATTAACAAGTGGCATTGCTATGTGGTAATCTTATTAACTTTTTTCCTTGTTTGTCCTTTTTTCTATTTGTGCTCACTGATTGAAACTGCTATGAGTTTGGATTGACCATGCCCTAAAACAAATAAGAGAGAGTAAGATAATTTTGCATTTCATTGTGGATAGAAATATTGTGAATGGAGGTTGATGAGTTTCTCTACTAGAGTGAACTAAGAAATGGGGAGAATTATTGAATTAGCAAAATTTTAATTTTTCATCTTTTAACACTTTATGACTGTAATATGAATTGTAATAACATAAATTCCTCTAGGAAACTTCAAGTGTAGTGCTATCATTTTCTTAGTTCAATTTTATTTTCTTTTTCTTCCCTTCTGTCTAATAGTTCTGTTTCTCTTTTTTGTGGTCCAATGACACTTTAAATAGAATACTATATTATTTTGGCTTTTACATTTTGCAGTCTACATTATGTTGTGTTAAATTATGTTTGATTATTTAGAATATTGTTGGATTATTTAAAATTTTGGATTTATTTAGAATTTTAGATTATTTTACTTGGGCTTGGGCATGGATGGGTACGGGGACGGGGATTAGAAATTTACCCATTAACAGAGGTGGACCGAAGATGGACGAAATTTCTTTAAGTCGGTACGGAGACAGAGACTACACTCCCTGCCCTTGTTTTGGTTCAAAGAGATCCCTAAATAGAAGCACTTGAAGATTCATAGCTATGTGGACCCTAAGGACTTCTAATTACTCTCCTGAGTGTAAGGTGAATGAGGTCAATACACAGATCAATGAGTAATGTTATTGTGTTTCAAAAAATTGATTAAATTCTTTTTGAATTAACACATAAAAGAAGAAATATGTATATTTTGAAAATATTTTATCTAACATCGAATTACAGCTGCAAGAACCAACAAGCCCAAATTCAAATACCGTCTTTAAATACGCCTAATATTTGGAAGAGTGGATGAAAACTTATTTACCAATTTGAACTTTTTGTCGCAACCAATGTAAAATTTCAATTCATTCTTTTTTTTTTATAAACGCACACAAGGAAATATTTATGTGTTTTGAACGTATTTTACCGAACATTATATATTATTGTCGTTAAGAGTCCGAGAAGACCAACAAGTCAAAGTCCAATGAAAAAGTTCCAACAGTTATAATCACAACAATACTGTTGAATTATATCTTTTTTTTTTGTCAGACTATTGATATCCGAAAGTCAATTTAGCCTCTGACTAATTCGGATTCGAGCCAAGTAGAACCACAAGGGTGACAAAATTTTCTCTATCGAACGCAGCTGCATTCCCAAGACTCGTACTCGAGACATTAGTTAAACTAGAACAATTCTTCACCAACTGATCTAACCCTCGGTGGTATACTGTTGAATTATATCACTATCATATTATTAAGTCAATAAATTCGATTAATTTTTTAGGATGTCACTACTCTCTTTGTGGATCTACTACTCCATCCTGAGAGCTAGTTAAAGTGATAATAAAAATGAATTGTAAACTTAAACATCTTAAGTTTAAATTTTAACAATCTCTTAAGACTAGACCATGAAGTAAACTCAGACGTTTGAATGCCCAAATTTTAGCGTAGATAATTTATCTTTGATCAAACCGAAGAAAAAATTAATCAACATACCTATAAATTCGTCTAAACACCATTAATCATTAAAAAAAAATAACATTACTCATACTCATATACAAAGAAGAAAAAGCTGAATGTGATGGGAAACAGAAAGTCACAAGACTTATATAATAAGTGGGATTTTGATACAGTAAGATGGGGCCGGACACTGACCGGAGCAATTTTGTATGGGAGGAGCTCATGCTGTCGGGAATCCTGCAACATTACCGGCAGCTAGTCATCAGAGGAGGGGCATATTTTAAGTTTAAGGGCCCTCCAATCAATTTAGATTCAAATGTTTATATTGTGTTATCGAAAAATTATTTTTTGGTATTCTATCTCGTTTTCGATTTTTGAGTTTAAATTTTAATAATTTTTTGAGATAAGGACATGAAAGATATCTTAATCTTGACACAGATGATATAACTTTGATCGAACCGAGGAAAATGATAATCAAAATATAAATAAGTTAATTTGAACACCTTTAAAAAAATTATTTTTAAAAATAATTTATAAAAATTAATTTTAGATGTCATAGTCTTTACTTTTATGAAATAACAAACCTACTTTGCAACATATAAAACCCACGGATGAGCTGCACATAGCGATCTACTTTCTATGTGACATGTCTCTTTTAGTTTTAGCAGTGGTGGTATTTTTTTTTTATTACATAGTATTCAGGTTTACGTTGACTATTCTCTCGAGCTCGAGATACTAGTTATCGTCATTCAAGTGAGTTTAAAACGTATTCCTTAAAGAATAAGGATGATTGACTCTTAGGGGATATAAGAAATGTTGAACCTAAGATATTTAGATTGCCAGAGGTCAAATTCAGCCACTGAACCACGTTTGAGAATTAACAATTGCGGTACTTAACAATTAATAATCTAAACTTATTTATTTTGTGAATTAATTATTATTATTGAATTGATAAATAATTCTATTTCATATGGAACCCACTATTAATAAAAAATAATAATAAATTAGATCAACAAATTAAATAAAACGATTGAATCCTAGTATCTTTAATCTTCTTTTCAAACTTGTCTATTGGGGGAAGAAGTTAATTACTTAATGTTAACATTGATAAATACCAATGAGATTCACAGCAAAAAAAATAAAAAAATACCAATGAGATCCTCTATAGATGAATAATATGAGCATCGAGTATCGAGTTGTCTATTGTACCGACCAAAAAAAATTGTTATCATATCAATGTTTATTACATTTGTAAATATTTTTTATCTATTGAGTTATAAAAAAAATGATAAAAATACTCATAACAATAATAAATTATTCATAAAAGTGCTAAATTTTTTTTTGTATCGAAAAAAGTAATAAAAATAATTTTCACAACAGTGATAAAAACAACTGCAACTATGGTAAATCACCAACCAATATAGTAAATTTTTTTGTACAGAAAAGAAGTGAAAAAAATAGTTACCACAATAGTAGTGAAAATATCCACAAAAATGATAAAAGTAATACTATTTGAACTTAAAAATTTGACTTAGTTTGCTGACATAATGATGTGGTTTTATAGGAATTATTGGATCAATACCAAGTTCTAATGTTTGATGGAGTCTACAGTGAATTCAAATGTCATAATGAATTAAATATGTAAATTAGGTCACAATAGTATTGTTTAAATGATAAATCACCCACAAAAATGATAATTTTTTTAGTTATAAAATAACTTACAAAAATTATAAAAATATTTATTAAAATAATAAATTTTAGAGATACGATCCAAATATTTTTTTATCGGTACCGTAGTCAAGTCCACATTAGAGAGTTTGCTGTGCATTATCCAAATCTTACTAACAAATTTAAGCATGAAAACAAAAATAAAACTAGATGAGTTAACCATAGTTAAGGTCAGGGGTTCAAATACTATGAAACAAATACGTCATATTTCAAAACAGAATAGAGTTACGTTACGTTGCAGATCCCCAATAAACCACCAAGCATTTATAAAAGCCCAGGGGGGTAGTGGGCATTGCATCGTCATCCGAGAGAAAGAGAGAGAGAGGGTCGTGGTCATATCGTCATCTCCTGCATTTCTTCGCATTTCAATTTCCAATGTGATAGAGAGAAAGAGATAGAGGAGAGAAGTGTTGGTTCTCTGGTCTTTGGCCAGGTAAATCTTGGGAGTTAGTGAGAGAGAGCCCACGTACCTGAAAAGATTGAGAGAGAGAGAGAGAGCGGGAGGCAGAGAGGGCATAACAGCACCCTTTCGTATTGTACTTGAATTCTCTTCCACCCATCAAAATGTGGCTGGCTTATGGTTCATGGATCCGCTTTTTTAGCTTACATTACCATCAGCATTCTTCAGCTTTTTAGCTTTTCCAATTCAAAGCTCACTCTCATCTCTGTGCATGGCCTAAGGTTCTTTAAAACTACTATATTCTGTCATATTCATTAGGATTCTTCCATTTGTTGGAAGCTTTTTAACTTTATTTCTAGTCTCCGTAGAAAAAAAGAGGGTCAAAACACTGGGAGTTATGGGCAAAGAGT
>CM042201.1:19475184-19486697 GCA_023539305.1 Ilex asprella | reverse complement strand
GGGTGGGGGTGGGGGTGGTGGTAGTAGATCCACAAAGAGAGTAAGATCAGGGGGAGGAGAGAGAGACAGTAGTAGTAGTACATCTTCTGGTTGCATGAGTGCTGTCCTTCACCTCTTTGATTTACATCACTTTCAGTTTGCTTTACACCAGCAACCCTCTTTCCACTCCGACTCTTTCCTTCCAGAGGAGCCCACTGTCCTCAAAGGTACTCTCTCTCTCTCTCTCTCCTTCCTTGTCCTCCCTCAAGTTTTGAGTAGTGGGTTTTACTAGTGCAGGTGTAGAAGCACCAAGGAACAGCTTGGAGTTGGAGGAACCGAACATGGAGGCTTCTTCATTATCATCAAACATGAAGAAAGAAGAAAATTTGAAAATTTTGAATATCCCAGTAAGCATAGAACTCATCTGTATATCTTATTTATGACAAAAAAAATCTATCTTATTTATATTTTTAATATAAATTGTTATTTCCCATGTTCTCTCTCTCACACATGTTTCTCTTCTCTCAGCAAATACGATAAGAGATTTTTGGGTCTGTAAAGTCAGTAATAATGGCAATTATGCTGGTTTTGGATCTTTAATCTTGTCACATATTCTCTAAATCCAGGTGGGTATTCAAATCAAAACCAGCAGTTACACTAGAACACCAAGGGCGTCGACTTCAAAAGCAAGAACAGACGATTTTTCTTCAGAATGTAGCAGCTCTCCAGGAGCTAAGACTCCAACTCTAGTGGCTAGACTAATGGGTCTTGATCTTCTTCCTGAAACTTGCTCTCCCTCTTTGACAAAATCACATTTACATCCTCAATCACAGACTCAAAAACAATCTCGAGATCTGCTTTTAGGCCGGTCCAGCATTAGTAGGGGTTTCTTTGACTATGATTCAAAGGGTACCCGTTCATTGCCGGAGACACCAAGAATATCGTCGGCCAGAAGATCGGACGTTGATCATCATCGGCCTTCACTTCAAATTAACAAAGAGAACACTTCTTTATGTCACGAGCTTGAATTTTCTGGTAATTTGGCCAGAAATTCAGCTAGAAGAAGAGACTTGAGACTCGTCGATAATGAGAATAGAAGTCCAGGCCAGTATGCCAGACAGATTGTGAAGCAAGTGAAAGAGAGTGTTAGCCGGAAAGTTGGTGTTGACATAACAAACACCATTAAAGACCGAGAGCAAGGAAGAAGAGATGAAAACCTTGTTCTACTTAAACCAAAGAGACCGACCATTGAGTTGAAGGACAGCAAGCAATCAAGTCCTTCTTGCTCACCAAGGCTCAGGTTCTTGGAGCCCAAGGCCAAACCAGACACACCATCATCATCCACTAAGAATCAAAATTTTCTCTCTTCAAAGCTCACATCATCACCATTGTCATCATCGGTGGATAATCAGTCACGAACGGTTAAAGTCCCATCAAAACCCAAGTCTCAGCCACCATTGCAAGAGCAACAAAAATGCAAGAAAGTTGGGAGCGAGCATTATGGTCCACATTTCAAGAAGCCGCCACAAAGTTCAGAAACGATTCGGAACAAGAAAGAGGAGCCATTTGTTCGTTCATCAACAGCTGCTAAAGCAACACTTTTAGACAAGAAATGCAAGAAAACTCCTTTGTCAAATAAGCTTCTCAACAACAATTCTCCTACCCTTTTCCCAGCAAAGAAAGACCCTTCTCCTCCAGCAACAAAATTACCCCATAAACAGGTACGTTTTTGTTTATCCTTAAATTTCTTGAGTTGAGGAAAAAAAAAGAGGTTTCTTACAATTTCTTGATATTGGTATATATTTTTTATGACTGTTCTTATCATTTTTGTGCATTTTGTTGGGGGAATAAACAGTCACAGGTATCTGATGCCGTTTCATCGAAAAGGAGCACACAGTTAGCTAGTTGTCCGAGCCATTCGTACGAGCAAAAAGCGACGAATAGGCTCACCATCCAAGAGAACAATGCCGACGACAATTCTGACGGCCGTGCCACCACCAATACCGTCGATGAATCCGAATTCCGTCAGTACATTTTAAGAATACTAAAACGTACTGGAATCAACAGAGATTCCCCAGTGTCCTCCGCAAAATGGTATTCCCCAACCCATCCCATTGACCCATCAATTTTTTACCACCTCGAACTTCTCCATCTCACCACTACTTTCACTATCAAAAACTCGAAACTGAGTCACCGGTGCAATAGAAAACTTGTATTCCAACTCGTGGACGAGATTCTAGCTGAATTTTTGAGGCCATACATCAATCTGAAGCCATGGGTTACTGTGGCTCCATTAACACATGGTCGTCAAATTAATGGGTCACAACTGTTCGACAAATTGTGTCAAAGAATCGAAACCTTCCCTTCAGCCGATTGTCGAGTTCTCGAAGACATTGATGAGCTGATTGACATGGATTTGACTAAAACCCAGTTGCAGAAATCAATTCCGCATGAAGAGGAAGGTGAGGATTTAGTATCGGAGATTGAACGTGACGTTGTGGACACACTGGTGCATGAAATGGCCATGGAACTGTTTGGTCCGTACAGATTCAGAGTGTGAGAAACAAGGTCTGACTGAGTCATGTGGTCAATCACGTGATGAGATGCTATTCGTCGGATCTGGACCCACTTATCCAAGGTGGTGGCCTTTTTTGTAGGAGAGAGAGAGAGAGAGAGGTGGTAGAGGGGTTCATGTGGGGTGTAAATAAAAAGACTGTTGGCAGCCAACACTCGCTTTCTCATTGGTTATTAATATAAAAAGTATGGACAGTCTTTTCTTATCTTTCTAGATTATATAATCACTTTTTATTTTTTTGTTTTTATCGAAAAATTATAAATAAACAAATAGCTTCTCTCTATAGTTTGTATTTCTATATTGTTTTGTGTGTTTCATTAGTCTGGCACACCTATCTTTTTCAAATTAGGTTACAAAAGAGTTATTATTATGAATATTTTAATTTTGACATAAATAATTTGTCTTTAACTTGATTTGAAAAGAAATTAAATGAGATGTGCATAAATTGACTTGAATACCCCTGCCCGTTGAACCAAAAAAAAGAGTGACAAATAGTAGGATGACGCTCGACATAACAAAAAAATTTACATTCAACATTGCAGGTCCGAGTTATGAAAATAATATTTTAAAGATTTCAAATTTTTGGGTATATTGTAGAGATTTGGAGTGTCAACTAGTAGTTTGATGAATCAGTGGCTGAAAAATGTTTGTTTGACTTGTCTGGATGATGTTCTGGACATTTGGATTAATTAATGTTGTTCTGATAAATATGTCTTCTATTCTATTCTTAAATCTGATGATTTCACTTTTTATTATTGTTTTGAGGAGTGGGGTATGGTTATGAATCCTTCTATGTAAAAATTTTAGCACTAAACTTTATTGTTTATATTAGATGAGTCTGCTTTGCCAAATGTATTTCTAATTAGAAATTCTTTTGCTATTTTTTCCCTTTCTTTGTAAGTCTTTTAGCCATTAACGAGAATTTTGTCCTTCTCAATTTTTATTCACGTTAGATGATCGAATGTATCTCCCAAGAGATCGATTATCATTCTCTCGTATCAATAAATTTTTTTATTTATTTACCAAAACAAAGATAAAAATTAAATAATTTTAAAAATAATGTAGAGATTTTAATCTCGATTAATCTTAATTCCGCACTCGGATATTGTCTTTTCTTAACTCAAAATTTACCTTGCATGCAAGTACAGACCCGATGGAGGGCGGGTTTTCGCCCCTATAAGCATGGGCAGGTGACGAATTGGATTAGGTGTCAGGTATAAGCATGGGTAACTGAGGACGGTCAGTCTCGTAGTCTCAGTTCATATGTGAGCCAACATTGACCGGACTGACCGGTGGTTAAGATTCCCTGTAATTTTTTGGAGGAGACGAAATCCGGCTGAGGTGGGTCAGGTCTGTGCGTAGTGAGCACCCTCATGTCAGTAGTCCACTGTAGCCTCGTCATCAAAACGCCACAACAATCTGTTCCATCCATTCAACCTAAAAAAGTCACATCACATCTGATTTATTCTATTGAAAGTTAAATATTTGTATTATTATTAGTATTGAATTTATATTTATATTTTTTTTAAATATAAATAAAATAATCGATCCTAAATATAACTCACATAAAAATAATATTATGCCTGAATTACAAAGACATAACTGTTCCTAAATGTAGCTCGTATAACTATACAAGTACAAACCAACTTAACAAAGACTTGTCTCATCTACTTGAGGACGGGGACCATATTTGCAATTAAATAACAAGCGAGCATATCTTTTTTTATCATGTCATTCAAAGTTTATCTTGGTCTAGTCTATTTTTTAAATTATGATTGATAGTGCAAAATTTTGATGCACATAGCATTGCTCGTATAAAAAAAAATGTCATGCATGAAATGGTCTTCTTGTATAAAATGCATTGTCAGAAACTAAGCGGGAAATTCAAATACTAGGAAAGTGAAAATGTGAAAGCACATGCAAAGGGAAGTGTAGGATGCCATGCATTCAATTTTGGCACATGTTGGAAATTTAGTACGATTATAATGATGGTTGACCAACTCAATTTAGTGATTTTTTGAAGTAAAAGACTTTTTCTTATGGACATCCCGCTTCCTCTCTCTGCTTCCAAGTTTCCAAGTATGGTCTGTATAATGTGTTGGTGAAAAGATCATCCGTTTTCCAGTTTTTGCTGCTATTGTTCATCTTATGTCTCTTTAGACTTATCAGTATCTCTGATTTACCGTGATTATAAGTATTTGAAGTTTATTCTTGCAAAAATGTGTCCAAAATATCCCACCTTTGAAACAATTCTCGCCATTGAAACAATTCACATGGAAAGATGGGTCTGGATACAATACTAGAAAACAATTTTTTTGTACCGTACTTCCAATTTATTTATCGGATAAAATTTTGATACATATAAAACTTTTGTATTTTATAATTTACCATGGATGGCTACAATTCAATCATACTTGAATTAACGACTCTTAACTCCACGCCTTGCTTTCAATGAAATTTAAGACAAAATGCATTATAATTCAAAAAACAAAGAGGGTGTAAATGCCCAAAAACAACTAATTTGGTGGCATTTTTTTAACTATATGCCTTGTGGGAAACACAAAGTTATGAGAGTCTGTAGTACTGACAATTACATAAAAAGATAGGACTCACCACTGGTACACTCACACCTGCAGTACAGTATCACACCTAAATGCAGTTTACAGTAAGGAAATCAGTCATTGAATTTACTTGATCAGATGCTATAAGCTTCCTAGACAATGCTATCAATACCTATACCTACTGCCTGATTTTTTTTTGCTACGTTCAGAACAAAAATTGCGCCAAAAATTTGGTATTGTATCGAAAGTTGTCATTCAGTTAAAGCAAGTTAAGGTCCAAATAAGCCAAATTGAGACTCAATTTAACCCATTTAGGATCAATTGAAAACAAAAAACTTGAAATTGATCCTGACTTTTAGAATCGATCTCAAATTTTTAGTCCTAGTAACAACTTTGCTCTCGTTACATTTTTAAAGTTTTCGAATGCTCCAGCGGTTTCTGAGTTGGTCACATACAGGCTATCAAAGGAATCATCATTCTCGCAAAAATGTCCAGGCAAATCATCCAAAAGATGAAACTAAGAAATTAACTCTCATCATTGCAGAGGTCCCATAGACACAAATAACATAGAACAGACAAACAACTTGGACCGGGTAAACAAGAGCCATGTATGATAAATAGGCCAACACATCATGTTTTAGTGGAGCCATAGGCCAATACAATGCATACATATATGTGGGTAAATATATAAGATCAGGCTATGATACCAAAAATATGTATGCATACAATCGTAGAAAAATTATGAAAATAGCACGCACGATACCAAAAAGTAGTTTTCCGATACCATTGGACCCCATGTATGTTAATCAGCAGGACTTCATAATTCAACCCAAACCCCAGCCCCTACCCTCTCCCTTTGAAAAACACTCATTAAATAAGAGTTGTTTGGTCCTTCTATCATTACACGCACAAAGTAGCCAACCTTAGGTTTGGACCTCTTATCTCAGGGGTGCCAGCCAACGCTTTTGCCATTGGATCAAATAATGAACCATGTGCCCTTAATGGATGCCATAATGAAATTTTTATGATCATCTCAACAGGTTAATGTTCAACTGGAAGTCTGGAATACATTATGATCAGGATCCTAAATACCAAGCCTTATACCCACTCTTTTCCATATGTTCATGCATATTGGCATAATGATTTGAAAGAGTTGTTTGGTCCATGCATATAGAGTTCTTAACTAAAAAGCTTACAATATACAAAGAAAAACACTTCCTTGGTGAAAATGACACTTTTTAAGCATGGTTCAAGGTATCGGCCGAGTCCGATACGACTCGGCCACTACCATTACGATAACGATACCCAAAACGTAAAAATCACAAGATGAGCTAATATCGGCGATATCTCGACAGTATCTCGGTGGTATCGGCCCAACTCGGAGCTAAATCGGTTGGACTCGACCGAAACGAACCGAGTCAGACATATTTATGAATACATATTTGTTGTTCTTTTTTAATTTTTATTTTTTTTTAAATTAGGTACTAGTAAGTTAAAAAAAATTCTAATAACATATGTTTAAAGTTTAGTGTGTCCTTAAATAAAAACATTCAACCTAAATGATGATACCTATTTTCGGTAGCGTCCTTATAATTCATTTTTATTATGTTTAATATGTTAAATAATGTATTTTTGGAATATAATGCAAGAATGATGATATTTACATATTTTTAAAAATTTTCATGATTTTTTTTAAAAAAATTGGGTCTTCTATCTAACGTTTTAAGCATATCGACCTATACTACGCCGCGACGCCGCAACCGATGTGTCTCAGTGCCCTCCAAGTCAATGACCGATACCGCGACTTTGAACCATGTTTTTAAGAGATCCAAGTAGTCATTAGAACTCAGAAATGTTAACCTTTAAATTTCCCAACTTCGTATCAACCACCTATAGGTAATTAGAATAATACAACGGAATGTAATATCAGTTCGATTAAATAATGAATAAACAATGGGTTTAACAATGTACCTGGTGCAAGAGTGGCGAGTCTCTGCTTCCGAGGTTTCACCAAGTCCTAAGAATCTATTGGATACACTCAAGATCTACCATCAACATCAAACCCAGCCCCAGTCCAACCAGGTGCTGCAGATCCTCTACCTTTAGGTACTGCTCCAATTCCCTTTCCTCTCCCTTGGATCAGAATTTTCTTCTTCCCTCTTCCCTCTTCCCTCTTCCCTCTTCCCTCACCATCCACAGAGGACTGTTGACTGGTCCCATTCATGATTGAGCATATTTCACCATTTCCTTGACTGAATACCTTTCCAGCTAATTCACCAGTTGATTCCAATGTAGCAGGAATTGAGGATGCATCCAGAGTTGCGCCACTCTGAGCAGGTCCCATTGGATTCCCATCCTAACAAGATATTAAGCAAAATGTTATAGCTCTTCTCCATGCATGTGAATATTTATGCAAGAGGCAATGTCATGACATATGATGAAATTATGTAATGTGATCGCATGAGATGATGTGTGGATCTAGGTTGGTGGCAGTCCAAAAGAGAACAGCACCATTCAAATACATGTTTTACCAGTGTCCAGTTCACTCTAGCTTCAGTGCTATACAATGGTGATACAGAGAGTTGGAGAAATCATCGCCATATCAATGTGTCTTTGTAGTGTTGTGCTTTGCATTCGGGTGAATACTTGAATTAGCGTGTCATCTCCACGCCTGCTTAATAGTGCCTATCATCATCTCTTCACCAGTCAAAGGGAAATAAAAACAGATTGGATATGACAATACACTATGTCGCTATGTTACATCCCAAAAGAACAGAAGTGGTAATGATAAATATTTTGGTAGAAGATACAGACAGTTTCACTTCATTTACTGTCTTGTCTTCGTGTATGCTTGCTTACCATTATCTTCTTCATCCGGCAAAGCAAAATGTAATGAACTCTCAATTTATGGCAATACCTAGCAATGCAGTAGTAACAATATTTTACAATTCTCCCTCTCACTCAATGTGTCACTTTGCGGGTGTCCATATTCGAAGTAGTAGGGGATGATGGAATAAAGCAGAGGTGAAACTTGGCAACACCGAACTTCTTCTTATCTAACCTAATTAGTACACTGACAACACTAATATCCTTGATTTCTCTGTTTTCTCTGTATAAACAGCTGGAGCATTCATAATATACATCCTAAGTAGCTATTGGCAACTAACCTTCCTCTAAATTCCCACAAAAGATATGTTGTTTGTTATGAATTGTGTACCCCATGTCCAAAAAAATCTTAATTAACATGACTAAGTTCAAGGGCGGAGCCACCCTTGGGTGCCCACCTCAATTTTTTTTCTTCATATTAAGCAGGTATTTTTTGAAATAAAATCTAGACATATTTAATTGTGTCCAGCCTAATATTGTGTTTTGGTGATATTGATTTGAATAGACCTTTACTTAAATGATTGTTAATTTTTGAACAATATTATTGAAACCTAAATTAAAGGCTTAATACATTGCGATATTAAGTATAATAGTGAGTCTTGTTATTTAATAAACTCTACTATCTATCCAATGGTCACAAACCATTGGATCTCTATCAATTAAATCTCAAATTAGGAACAACTAATATAATTGTTAATTTTTAGATATGTCTGAATATGTTTTGAACATATTGATGTTATTTTATAATTTTTTACATTATAGGGTTATTTCGTTATTGTATAAAAATGTGTGTCATTATGTAGTAAACTATAAGATCATAAATGGAAGATTGTTATCGCTATTTTATATATAAAAGAAATATTGTTGATAAAATTAATTTGTAACTCTTTCAAATAATAAAAATATATCAGGGTCAACTGTAAGTAATAATAATTATTCGTATTCTCAATAAGAAGTTTTAATTATTATATTTTTAGTTATGGGTATATCGATTTTTAATCTTCTATGTTTAAAAAATATTAAATATAATTTTAATAAATATAAATTTATGAATTTTTATGGTCTATTAAAAAAACTTAAAACATGCTACTGTGCCCACCCTAAAAGAAATTTCTAGCTCCGCCCCTGATTTAAGTTCCCAAGTGTTGTTACACAACTAAAACAAGACAAAATTCTTCATACAGAGACACAAATGAACATAAAAATGACAAGAGGGCTCACATATGAAGCAGAAGTGGATGATCTGCTTGGGTTCAGTGCTTCTAGCCGCCTTTTTAGCTCCTCCAGTCGAGCAAACTGTGAGCTACTGCTTTCTTGAACCTATGAAAAAGATGGCCTTGTCAAGAAATAAAACATGAGACAATCACACTCCATGTGTTATTTAACAAACATATGTACCAGACTGTTCAAGTCTTCACAAAGCTTCTGCTTGATTTCTTCCTCATCCTTTACAGCCTTCGATGCTGCTTCCCATGCCTGGAATGAACAGAATAATATCAATCTGAAGAAAAGAGGTAAATAATTTCCACGACAAAGCGATTTGAGACTCTTGGACACCATGAACATCATTCAAGAAAGAAAGGGCATTGGAGAGAACAAATGTAAAATAAGAAGTTTGGAACTCTTCCTCAAAGTGTTCAAATGTGTTTTTCAAAGTGTTGATATGCTTTCCAAGATTTTTTCAAGAAGAGGCCACTTAACGCACCAGATGCGATGAGAGGCAAGTCAACGCAATACCAAGGCACTTATTTTCCCGTTTACAATTGCAAAAATTGTTCTGTATAGATTTGCGTGTGTCTTCAACACTGCCCCTAAAGAACATCTACGATTTCATTGTTCAAAACTATTAAGAGAAACTTATGATTTCTGCTAGATTTCGGCTACAAAAAATTGCTTATGTTTATTGACACAGGAGAAAGATTCAGAGCATTGTGGGTGCTGCTCAGCTTCAATCATCATTTATTGATTGAACGTAACAGCAAAATCCTCATTTATTTTAAAGAGTCCACAAATATATCACATAACATATGAAAACTGAAAAGCTCTGCACAAATTCAAATGGCATTCAGAACTGAATTGTCTCATTCTAGAAATTCAGGAATAAGCATATACCAACAAAAGAACCAATTGTATCTTTGTAAACATTTTGTATCATTATCAGAATGACTTGACAGCAATGTTAGATGTGTCTAATAGATAAAATAGACAAACCTTACGTGCTTGCTGTTCCTTCATCTTTGCAAAAAGAACTCTCTCTGTCGACATCTCTATTTTCTTTCTAATATGTTCAAGTGCTGAATATTTATGAATACATGAGAGCAACAACGGAAATTACTAAGCTATGCATGATAAAAAAGGAGATATGTCAAAAAAATCTTCAAATTGGAAGGACTAGTAAGTAATCAAGACAATGACCAACCAGCTTTCTTTGGCCCAGCCGTAAGTTTCATCTCCAGTGTAAGATTTCCCAGCTCTTTTTCGACATCTCGAATTTTTGAATAATTTTCTTCAATATATCTGTGAAGAAGACAGAAAACGATATAGAAACACATCCTGATATAATGACTTGTATTCTAATTCTTATTTGGATTTATTTTTACCTTGGATAAGGTTCTAGGGTGTTGGTATGTCAATACAAGTTGGTTACATTATTTAATTGGGAAAAAGAGTTCTAGTCCTACATGGACTTATGTGATTTAAACTCCTTAACTTAAAAAGAGTTTTCTAGCCTATAAATATAAGGTTTTGGTTTGCTTTATGAAGAGAGTGTGTCTTTCCAATAATTATTATAATATTGGAATAGAGCGGGTGGATGTTCTCTTGCCTTTGTTTTGAGAACTTTGTAATATCTAACATTCAATAGTGAAATTTTGTCGTTGTGTTTCATTCGTTGACATAGGCTTGCTTGTTGAGCCGAACCACGTAAATCTTTGTGTTCTATTTTTCTATTTTGTTGTGTTATTATTTTGCTTGTGGTCTTTGTTCATAACGCATCCGATGAAAAATTAAAACAGAAGATGAAAAACAAATATATTGCACAAAACCCTACAACTGCTCCAAGGCTCGTACATGTGTTAAAAATGATGAAGCAGTGGTATAGGGCCAACTCCTCAAGTTAATCAAACTAGAAGTCAAGAGTGTAAACTGGGATAAATAAAAAGAAAAAGGATCTAATACTAATGTGTACACTAAAACGTTGGGGAGCATTGAGGTTCAAACTCTATGCCTAATGCTTCACACTCCGAAGAACAAGCCTCAAGTGAAGTAAACCCTCTTGAAGCATCTTAAGGCATTTCTTAGACCCTATAAAACAGAAAGCTAAGGAGCAAGTCAATACACCATTAGACATCCAAATTCCTTTTGTTAACATCTTCTATCAATACATTCCAATAATCAAAACAAATTAAATCTGATTTGCTATAAGTTCATAAACTAACAAAGAGTCTGGTTTCTTTTTCTATTGGTAGACTTGAAAGTTGAGAAGCGAATCCCGTTCCCCCTCCCCCTCCCCC